>JBBPBX010027483.1:9454-28771 GCA_038048925.1 Garcialebias charrua | reverse complement strand
GTCAGCGAGAGTGTTCAGCATGAGGGAAGAGGCTGCTTTTAGGTTTTTAGCTAGTGCACCTGCATTGCTAGCTGCTAGTTTAGCGTTGCGTCAGTGCCGACAGGTGGTTGGAGCGTTAGGTAGGCGGGGCGCTCGGTTCTGTTGACGAGGCGGGGCGCCCCGCCCAGAGCCATAGAGAGAGAGTTGTGACACTCTTTGTACTCACAGATAGGCGGTCACGTGGTTCAAGCAGCTCTCAGTAGTTCCAAACAGCTCGTCGCTGTCAGTCAGTTTGAGTAGCTACTGGAGCAACATAACACAGAAATAGACTTTTCTTACTTCGTCCGGCGTCTTTCAGTAATTATTGAGCAGTAACAAACTGATTACTTAAATGATTACTGATTATTTAACTGACTATGTGTTTTATTAAAGTATTTTTAGACGTGGCAGATGCATTTATCATTACAGTGAAACGAGACTGTAAACACATTGGTTAGAAAAAAATGTCTATGCAATACAATGATCAATATAGCCATGTCAACAGTGTTTTATAATGTTACACATGTAAAAATCAAAAACAAACAAACAGAGTAACACCTATTATGAAGCTATTTCTGATGTTCTCTGCATGGGAATGCTCCACCTTGTCCACCATGCCAGCAGTTGAGATCTGCTCCAGTTTACCTTAGATCACCTGGGATGAAGTCTTCATTTCTGCACATTATATAATTGTTCTGTTTGTTTTGTTTTTTTAAATTAGCAACTGAGTACCTGGATAACAGAGTTGATTGTGCTATAGCCTGACTACTATTGTAAAATAGTAATTCACTGATTAAAATGTTAATTTAAATGAAACAGTTTCTAGTTAAAATCATAACAGGTGACAAAATAAGTTAACTGTGCAAACATAAATTACCAAACAGTTTGTCTGGCCTCCCAGAACAGTAACAGCACTAGCAGGCATGAAAATATTAGGAATGACGTCAGCTGCATACGTGGCCGTGCCACTAGGGTTATTGTTTATGCGCCGCCTGCAAAGATAGTTCAATCGACTGAAAGTTGACCCTGTACGTCACAAACGGCGTCTGATCACCGTCCGTCCCCCCATACCCATCTGTGGGAGCGGATCTGAACCACTGGGGGAATCCCCTGAACTTGTCAGAAGGAGTTTCCCTGGGCAAAGTGACGTCATTTCACGTCAGTGTCCATAGACGCGTCGCTCTCCGGCTGAGGAGGGACCGGCCTGTCACAAACGATAGGAGGTGTGTGGCTGCCCAACAAGTCTTTTCACATAAATGTACTGGAACTTCTCATAGTACAAAAAAGTTCTCAGACATTTTGCTTCAGTATCTTGTGATGATCCACACAGACAACAGAACCGCAACAGCGTACATAAATCGCCAAGGTGGTGTGCACTCAGCCCAGCTGCTGAACACAGACAGTAAACTGCTCTGCTGGGCGCGCACACACTTACGCTCGATCAGAGCAGTTTTCATCCCAGGCGTTCTAAACAGAAGAGCAGATATTATGTCGAGAGGAGGCCCTCTGGACAGGGATTGGTGTACTCATCCAGATCTAATCTCACAAATCTGGAGCAGGTTCAGGAGAGCAGAGGTGGACCTGATAGCCACTCAGGAGAATTCTCAGTGCGTTCTGTTCTTCTCCCTAAATCCACGAGATGGTCTGCCACTGGGGGTGAACGTATTTACTCACAAAACGTGGCCAAAAACGCTCATTTATGCCTTTCCCCCAGTCCCCCTATTGGCTGCACTGCTGGAGAGGGTGAGAAAGGAGAATCTAACAATGATTCTGATCGCCCCAGAACGCACGAACGCACCGTGGTTCCCGGTTCTGCAACAGCTGATGAGTCAATCATGGAAGCTGCCGTGGAGAGAGGATGCACTTCTACAGGCGGAAGGAGCAATCAGGAGTTTTCCTATAAATAGGTCAACACCTTTGGGTCTGGTTTCTGAATGAGATCACTTATGCCTCTTATCAACAGGTCTGGTTCCTGTAAGGTCCCATTGTGGCTAGTTTGGGCCAGTTCCTATGGGACCGGTTTATTTCTGTACCCACTGCACGCTTAGGACCCCTTTAGTGGGCGTGAAGTTCTCCTGCAGTGGGCGGGTAATTCTCCTGCAGTGGGTGGATCATTAATATCAACGCTTCTAACCAGCTGGTGGCGCTAGTGATACATTAAGCTCTTTATTAACCACTAACACACACATTAGAAGAAGAGCTGGAAAAGAACACACAACCAAAGTGGATGAGCTTGTTTCTTTTTTGAACATTCTGCTTTGTCTGTGGCTTTTTCAGCCACAGACAAATGTTCATATACAGTATATATATATATGTGTGTGTGTATATATACACATATATGTATATATATTGTATATACATACATGTGTACACATACAAACATATGCGTGAGTATATATATATATATATATATATATATATATATATATATACATATATATATATACACACACACACACACACACATGTTTATATATATACATATATATATACATTTATATATTTATATATGAAAGTGGCATGCATCCTAAAAAATCTGCGCCGCTCCATTGTCCCAGTTGATCAACAAGTGTGTTCCAAACTAAAACATTTGTAATATAAACTTAACAATATGTAATCAATCAATTCCAATCAAAATATCAAAGCAACTTTATTTAAACACTGTAAATGTTACATGTCAATAAAATTGTAACAGTTTTAAAAAATGAAAGATTGGTGTTATTTGTAGAAACAGAAAAACATATTACTAAATCTGCAGTTATGTATGAAATATGAACTTAAAATATCATCACTGGAATCTTAACTTGTTGTTCCAAAACATGTAACAATAATTAAAAGTAAAATTTGGCCAATAGCTCAGGTAAAAATGCTGACCTGTAGAACATTTCTACATTTTTCACTGCTTCTGTAAAGAACTCACCATCAGACACAATCCTCTGTGAATAAAGTCATCTGACCCAGAACTAAAGTTCTTTAGTTTGTAGCAGGTCGCTTTTGTAAAAGAGTCCACGAGGCTCAATGAGATTTACCTGACTAAATAAAGGTTGAATGAAAAACACCATGAAGTCACAGTACCCCTGCTCCGTCACAAACTGAGCTTGTATGACATCTGCTGAGTTCATAGGACCTGTTTGTGTTGTCAATGCAGGACTGTTTTTTTTTTTTACTGAGGCACCGAGGACATCTTTGGCACAATGTGGACAAGGTGCAGGAGAGCAGAGCATCAGGAGAAGCTCTGAGGTCTGTTCGGCTGCAGTTGATGTGTAGTCTGGAGTCACAAGATCAGATCCTGATGCAGCAGTTCAGCGATGGCTTCATATGTCTGGCTGGCTGTTTTCACTGCCCCATCTGGCAAACAACACAAAATTATTGTTATAATCTCCTCTAAACATCATTATCCTTTGCTTTTATCTGTAATTTTCAAAGTTTGGAGTGTTTCTGTCATGGCATACTTGCTTTACAGTGCAGTGACTTGTCCCATCCTTCTCCAAGGACACCCACGGCTAGAGGATCTTTACACAGGAACTGACTGATTAACCTGAAATAAATCACATTACACATTAATACAGGCCTATAGGCCTAAGTGACAAATTTATGGATTTTTCCCCATATTTATAAACCATTTTTGGACTGAGATATGACCGTTTCCATTTATTCTGACTGAACCAAATCAAACCAAAAACAAAAACAGAAGTAACATGTATGGCATGAAGTTGGCGGTTGTATCACGTAATATGAAAACGTGGCTATAATGATAAATTCAAAAAAGTTCAAGACAAAAACAACTGGACTTTATTTATTATACTATGCTTTAGACTATTTTTTTCCTTCCTTGCACTTTTTAGAATTTACCATGTCCTGGATGACTGAGAATCTTCACTCGCTATTATCGACTCAAACGGCCTGCCATATTCCACATTCTGCTCTGCTTCGAACCTTGAAAACAGCTGCCAACTCGGCGAATTAGACCATTAAAGTGCATTTATTAAGCAAATGATAGACTCAGACACACCTCCTCTGCTACAATTTCGAGCTAACAAATATTGTTTATGTGATTTTCTTGTTATATTTCAGAGAAACGAGCCGTTCCGCCATCTTTTTTTTTTTTTTTTTCCTAAAAGCCTCTCGGCTGTTGCCTGAAGTCAGTCTCTGAAACGGTCTTTCCGCAGTCCAAAAAAGCTAAGAAACAGTTGCATGACTCACTGGAAATATGCTTAAAGTTAGAAAACACTCACCTGCGCAGACACCTCTTGAAAAATCTTTTCATTGCACGTCACTCCATCCAGCTCCCTCTGAATGTTTTCATCGGCCAGCAAATACAGAAAAGCCTGAACCTCCGCGTTTGACCACGGTTGTGACATAATTATTAGCCTGTGTTAATTCTCAAAAATGTGCTCCTCCAACTTGTTGTTCTAGAGTTTGGCGGGACGGCAGTTTGCATTTCCTGGAAGACTGAATCTTCTTCTTCTTCTTGGCGGATTGCAAACAACGTTCAGGTGCATACGCCACCTACTGGAGAAGACTGAATCTCCGCCCTCCGACCTAGGACTACGCCCCCTGACCAATCAGTGACCACACTGTGCTGATGTCATAACTGGACCCAACAAGAACCAGACCTTTGTACCTAGTTGAGGCAGGCACCAAAATAGGACCGGTTTCACGTGAACAGGACGCTGTGGGTACACCCCATAACTAGTTGTTAACTAGTTACGAACGAGCCCGAACGAGCGCGAACAGGACCTGTTGATAAGAGGCATTAGAAAATTTAGATTTTTCTAAAGACATAATATGCACCATCCAAGGAGCATGCGCAAAATCCACTACAGCGGTTTACACTTCTAAATGGGCTGCTTTTCAGCGATGGTGCCTAGAAAAAGAGGTGGATCCGACTTCATGTCCCCTGGGCTGCATTTTATCCTACCTGCAGCTGCTGTTGGACCGAAATTCAGCTTTCAACACAATTAAAACTTATGTTGCAGCAATCTCGTCCTGTCATGAAGGTTTCAATGAAAGAACAGTTTTTAATCACCCTTTAACAAAACGGTTTCTGAAAGGTGCGCGCCGGCTCAGGCCAGTGACACGCGCTCTGGCACCACAGTGGGACTTAGTATTCACCCTCAGGGCAATAACTAAAGATCCGTTCGAGCCCTTGGACCAGATATCTTTGAAGTATCTGTCACTCAAAACAACCTTGTTATTAGCTCTGATGTCAGCTAAAAGAGTGAGCGACTTGGCAGGTCTGTCCGTTGCTTCTTATTGTCTCAAAATTCAAGGAGATGGAAGTTCAGCAGAACTCCGAACAAATCCTGCTTTTATACCCAAAAGCATAACAAGTTTGTTCTGGTCCAGAGTCATTACGATGGATGGGTCATGTCCTCCTCCTCACAAAACTACAAATGAGGAACAATTTCACCTGCTCTGCCCAGTACGTGCGCTCAGGTGTTATGTGACACGCACAGTCGCGGTGTGTAAATCCGATCAGTTGTTTTTATTTTTCAGGGAACAATCACAGGGTCAACCTTTATCTTCCTAGCATTTGTCACACTGGTTATGTGAAAATATTTCATATTCCTATAGTTCTTCTGGTCTTCAACCACTAAGGACTCAGGGCTCACTACACAGGGGGGTCTCATCTTCCACAGATCTGTACATAGGGCTGTTTGTGCAAGACATCTGCTCTGCGGCATCATGTCATCACCGACCCCCTTCACCCGTTATAATTTATGAGATGTCTCCAGCTCTTCACTGACACATTCAGTTCTCAGAGTTATGTCAGAATGATTTTTCACAGTCAAACAACTATAAAAAATAATATAAAATAAGAAAGGAAAATGAAAAGAAAATCAACAAATGATAAAAACAACACAGCCTTGCTCTGTCATTATTTGGTGGGCGTTGTTTTGTACAAATTATTCCTTCAAACAAGAAAATTCCTTCTTCCTCATTGGAAAGGTTTCCTTTTCTTATTCCTCTATTGTCTGATAAGAATAAACATTCCTTCAACTAAGATCAGGCACAGAGGCTAGAAGCCTGTACTCTAGTACGCACCAGATGCATAGATCAATGGTACGTAATTACGCTTGAATAAAGAATGAGGTTTAGGCGGATGTCAGGGTGTTTTTTTATGGTTCCCGAACAGACCCAGTGAGGCATGGACCATATCCTGCTCTACCCTATTAGCCCAATAGTGACAACCTTTAAAGGGTGTAGCTTACACAAAATAGAACGTTGACGTATTGTAACCCCAGATTCTATGAGTGTAAGTGTAGCCCTTTAAAACCTAGGCCTCACTGGCTCTCAAATGGCTGAAGAAAAGAATATGCCTTTGGGAGTCAAGCTCCAGTCCAGATGCAATTTATAGTGGACCGGGTGGGGCCCAAAGCAGGTGGGCGTGGACTAGAAGTTTTCAGTGTTCTGTGCGCGGGTAAACCCAATAGCGACAGCCTTTAGAGGGCTACGCTTACACTCAAAGAATCTGGGGTTACAATACGTAACCAACGTTTCAGATGGAAAATGAGGTGTACTGCAAACCCAACCACACAGACCAGTTTTTGCAGTTTGACTCCCATCACCCTCTGGAGCACAAGCTCGGAGTCATCAGGACTCTGTACCACAGAGCAGACAGTGTCCCCACTAACTCAGGAGCCAGGCAGAAGGAGAAATCTCAAACAAGACAGGCTCTAGAGAAATGTGGATATCCTAACTGGGCCTTCCTGAAAGCAGAGAAGAAACCCAAACAGGATTCCAGTCAGCCATCAGGTGAAAAGGAGGAATCCAAACCCAGACCAGCTGTCGTTACGTAAGCTGCGGAAGTTTCCGAAAAATTGAGACGTTTATTTTCTAAACATAACATCCCAGTGGCTTTTAAACCCCAAAATACATTACGGCAAAGACTGGTTCATCCCAAAGATCCAGTCCCCCGGCACAAACAGAGTAATATTGTGTATGTTGTTCAGTGTCAGGAGGGCTGTGATCAGTCTTACATCGGGGAAACTAAACAGCCACTGGCCAAAAGGATGGCCCAGCACAGAAGATCAACATCATCAGGTCAGGACTCTGCAGTCTACACTCATCTCCAGGCCAGCGGTCACTCTTTCAGGGATGAAGATGTTCACATCCTTGATAGAGAGGAACAATAGTTTGAGAGAGGAGAAAAAAGAGGCCATCTTTGTGAAAAGAAATTGTTCATCATTAAACAGAGGTGGAGGCCTCTGTGTTCAACTGTCCCCCTCTTACAATGCTGTTATTGCTAGTATCACTCAGCCCCTTGTGAATAGCAAGCAACCATCAGGGTGCTAACCATCCATCATTGGGCTGATGGTCCTCCTTTATCATGTGAGCAGCTAGTTTGGGCTGTCAGCAGCAAATTGGTTGATCCACTATGGGAAGGTGCTATTTATAAGACTGAGGTGACTACAGCACTTCAGACTGAAGAAATCTTTTGGTGGAAAGACGAAACATTTCCACAATATTTTGTTTGTTTGTTCTTTGAATGTCCAGAGGACCAGACTTAACTTTTTTAGATTTTTCTACCTGGATTATTGAGCATGCATCAGGATATTATTTTTATTATTAAAACAGTGATCTTGACTTAAAGTGTTCTGCTAGTATCACATCAGACAGCAGGTCAATCAGTTCCAGCTGAACATCACTGGGAGCACCATTCACACTGCAGGAAAAGGGAGAGGAAATCATGTGAACTTAATCCTTTATTGTTCTGAGATCTTCAAATTGCCTTGAAAACTCACCATGCTGTGCGCCTAACACAGGAGAGTACCTGTGGAGGTGATCAGCTGATGATGTGAATTCTTTCAGGATTTGCATGTGGGATTTGCATGTGAGTGTGAGTGTTCCTCTCCAGTTGGCTTGAAAGAAATTGCATATTTCTCATGAAAGCCTTCACCAAGTTGTGCAATTCATGAACAAAAAGGCCTTTGCCTTGCCCTTTCGTGTTCAGTTCCTTCATCAGTTAGTTCCTTCATCAGTTCATCAACATCAACAGCAAATGCAAACTCTGCTACTCAGTCCTCATCTGAGAGGATCATAATCTCCATTATCTTCTGCTTGTTCTGAAGTCGGATCGTGGGGGCAGCAACTTGAGCAGAGAGCTCAAGCTGCTGCCCCCACGATCCGACAAACATATTTTTCCACAGCCACCTCTTTCAGCTCTTTTGGGAGGATTCCAAGGCCAAATGAGAGACATATGCCCCTTTTCCATTAATACCGGTACAGCACGACTCGACTCAGCCTTGTTCTAAGGCTTTTCCATTAGTAACAATACGTAGAACCCATCCCTTTTTCAGAGCCCTTGGCTCTGTGGTTCCAACCAGGCCAAGCAGGTACCAAAACGTGATGTCAGAACACTGTCAGTCACTGATTGGTCAGGGCGGAGTCACTGGATCTTTTGGGACAAAGTCACTGAATTTTTCAGAAACTTTTCTAAACAATAATCCGCCTTTTGCAATTTTTCGGAACTCAGAGCAACGGCTGGACCTATTTTAAAGATTTGAAAAACAATTATGACAACACTGCGGTCTAATGCCAACTTAGGGCTCCGGATCCCGGCCTTGTGAGCTCTGCGGGCTCCGAGCTCCACTAGTCACAGCGGAGGATCATACAAGCTGCTGAATCACAGAATGCCATTGCCTGGATCCCGGTTTTGCGTGCTCATGAAGGCCGAAGGCCGAATCACAATCCCGGAAGACTGGGTCTGGTACACGGAGGATGGAAACGATTTTGATTACTTTTACTGTCCAAGTGTTAAGGGCATATTAACCAAGTTTGAAGGCAATCCTTCAAAATCCCTAGGAGGAGGAGTTCAAATCCGCAATTAGAAACGCCAAAAAATGACACTTTGACCTAAAATGGCCGACTTCCTGTTGGTTTTGGACCAGGGTTCCAAGAGACTTTTTCGTAAGTCCTGAGAAGATACAGATGTTCACGGAGTTTCAGAATTATGGGGCCAAAAATGGCTTGGGGCTGAGTGATGGTGAAGATTCTCAGTCGTCCAGGACATGATAAAATCAAAAAAAGGTGTTCAATACAGAACAACTGGACTTTATTGGGGCTAAGGTTTTAAAATATTCTAAGGGACGCTATGGAGGCCATTGTCAAATTAGCATGGATTCCTGTTCAAGGGGTGGATAACGATTGATCATACCGATTTTGGTGTACCATGTTTCAAATCTGTGGAATTTAGACCAAAACATATGCCGATTACGTTCCGTCTTACTTTGCCACGTTGCCACGCTCCACCCAAAATGTTCAGTGTTGGAAAGCTTGTTACACCAACATTTCTTCGGTCACTGGACACACTGTCATGCTGATTAGGTAACAGGGGTCAGATAGGGACTGTTAAACATAAAATTTTACACTTCCTGTTGTCAGGGGGTGTGGCTTAAGTGATGTCCTGATTTGACCAATCAGTCTTTCAGGGGACCGGATGTGGATCAATCACTGAAGGTTTGATGTATTACACAGTTTTCATGTAGGTGTTATTAGCGTTTCGTTTTTCATGGCGAGATGTCCAACTTTGACGTCTGGCCCCGCCCCTTCAGCATGCATTGAAACTAAGCGTTTTGATAACTTTTTGTTCCCCATGCCTTTTGAACAAAATATCCAAATCTGAAAGTGATTGAACAAAATCCCTAGGAGTTTGTTCAAATGTAGGCTGTAAACAACCAAAAAGGTGTGAAAATTTGGACAGCATTCCAAAATGGTCGCCTTCCTATTTATCATATAACATTGGTGCCAGAGGGTTTTCTGTGCATCTTGGTGAATTGGACAAGTGTACTAAATGTCATGTTTCTATGACAAACTAAGAATAATGCGAAGGGTCTTTTGAAAATTTCTAGGTGGCGCTCTAGAGCCGTTTCTGTTGCGATTTTTGCCACATCCCCAAAATACGTAAAGTTTCACCAGTCCTGATGCGGCTGCCAAATTTGGCGAGTTTTGGGATATGACAAAAAACCCAAAAGGCTGATCCATTTGGCGGAAAAAAAATTCAGCTTGTGTCAGGACAGAGCGATTACAATACTGTATTGTCATCCCTCCAAAATACGTAAAGTTTCACCAGTCCTGATGCGCCTGCCAAATTTGGTGAGTTTTGGGATATGACAAAAAAACAAAAGGCTGATTCATTTGGCGGAAAAATATTCAGCTCGTGTCTGAACAGAGCGATTACAATAGGCTTCACAGCGCTTCGTTGCTCAGGTCTAATCATCTCTAAAAGTAAACGTAATGTAATAATAATAATAATAATAATAATGAATTTAATTTATAACGCACTTTTCACTAACAAAAATCTCAAAGTGCTAAAAAGTGCTACAAAATCAAAGATCAAATAAAACAATTGATAAAACAAGTCAAATCAATAATAATATCAACTAAGATCAAAGATAAAATCACGAGGAGGCAGAGTAGGCTCGCTTAAAAAGAAAGGTCTTCAAGCCGCTTATCCACCTCTTTCGCAAAAAGCTCATGTAGGCCACCATGACAGTCCGGTGCCGCCCCCTCCCGGGAGTAAACTTCCGGCGGAAGTCCTGTAGCGTGGGGTTTGCTGTGAAAAACAAGCCGGGACACCTGTTTATTTTCTCTCGTTTTTTTAATTTTTGGGGTCGTTTCTTGCTGGGTTAGAGGGTGTTACAGCCAGGTATACGTTTGAGCAATGCGCTGTTGTAAACGTGAAGGATCTATGTCCATCGGAGGAGCCTACAGCAGCTCTTTCCTCTGTCTGACTCAGCCTCTGACCTGCTCTCGAAGATGTCGTGCTCCGATCAACTTTAGTTCGGTAAACAAAATATTCTATACAAATCATTTTGTGAAACCATGTCAGAACAATATCGGAGTATAACCGTCTGTTTAGTAGCTGGTTTTTTTTTTAATGATGATTTAGCGTCTGTACTGTTGTGGTACTGCTGTGGTTAGCTTAGCATGTAGCTACTTTAAAGGCTAACTTCCAGACGGTAACACTCACAACAAAGTGCTGGTTCTTGTTGAGCCTGGACTTTTTTTTGGGCTGTGTTATTTTAGTTAAACTGTTATTTAGCTGGTTATATATGATTGAGACAGTTTACACATCTTTTTTCAAAGACAGACCGTGTCAACAATGACTAGGCCTCAAAACCTGACCCGTCATTAAACCAGAGTTATTAAAGCACATTTAAAATAATGATGTAAATTAAAGAGGAGAAAAGTGCACATGAAGCTACATTTGTACTAAAATGTGAGTAAATAAAGAATTTACTTAACAAATCTGTCATTAAATAATATAACTGTGTGTTGCACACGTGTTTATACAGTATTATTTATATTTATTTATATTATTTAATGACAGATCTGTTAAGTAAATGCTTTATTTACTCATTTTAGTACAAATACTGTACTGTACACACTGTCTATGACAAGACAAGTTTTATTTTTCTACTTTACAGAAGATGGAAGCCACGAGATCCATCCAGAGATAAGATCCTACATTAAGTAAATGCTTTATTTACTCATTTTAGTACAAATACTGTACTGTACACACTGTCTATGACAAGACAAGTTTTCTTTTTCTACTTTACAGAAGATTGAAGCCACGAGATCCATCCAGAGATAAGTTTGTACACCTGGGTCCAGTCTCAGATCGTACACCTGGGTCCAGTCTCAGATCTACACCTTGGATTCCTGTGGAGTTGGCTGAAATCGGACAGTTCCACATGAAGAGAAATCTGTTCAGTTTGCTGGTCTCCATCATTGCTTGTTGAATTGGTTTTGATCTTTATTCTGTGCCAATTCATTTTCATTAAGACAACACCACCCACAGTTGTCATATTGTACAGTATTCAGTTTCAACTGTTTTAAATGTATAATTATAGCTTTTATTCTGAACTTTGTCAGTCTCCTGGGTGATGAAAACTTATAAGCAAAATGAATGTTTTTATGCTTTGCACATGTGAATAAAAACACTGGCCTAAGAACAATCAAGACCTTTAGTTTTTATTTATGTGTATTACAATGAGTAGTATGGGTGACATCACAATGAAACTACTTCACATTATTAGACATTGAACAGTGTATTTTAATTATTGAAATAACAACAAAAAGAACAAATGTAAATGAACAGCAGATTTATTTATAGAAGATTTTAACTTGTTTGTTGCTATGTACGACTGCACAAAACTTCTGGACCAAGTCGAGTTTCCATCCATGTCCTAGGAGTCTGCTGGTGATTGAAGATTATACGACATGAGAGATTACCTTAACACAGACATTTTTAGATATGGAGAAAATAATTTATATGTTTCTCTTTTGTATATAATATATATATATACTCTACACCATGAATGTTCTTGTTGAAAAGCTTATGTAATAGTGTATGTATGAGATCAACTGAAAAATGACTTCTTTTTTTGTTTTATTCAACCACAATGTAACATGTTCTTCTTTAAATGGCAACACATGGTTTTCTCAAAACAATGTACATATTTCATATTATCTTGTCTTTAAATATTGCAGAAAATATATAACTACTTTATCATCAACTTGTTAATTAAACAGTGTGTGTTTCAACTTTGTACATTTTACTTGTGACATTTTCAACAAATTTTATATTAAATGTATGCTTCCATTCACAGCACAGACTTGAACTCTGACTATATTAATGTCTGGCTGTGATCTAAATATTCATATTCTGATATCAGATAAGTGATGTACCTTCCACAGTGTCCAGTCAGCCTGTCCGTGAGCAGTGAGATGAGACGTTAACTGTGCTTCAGCTGTCATTGCTCAGTGACAGCTGAAGCACAGATAACGTCTTATCTTCGCAGTTAACGTCTTATCTTTGCAGCTTCTTCTACAGGTGTGCAGTGGAGAGCATCCTGTGCTCCAGCATCAACGTGTGGCATGGAGGCTGCACAGTTGCAGAGAGGAAAGCTCTACAGAGAGTGGTGAAGGCTGCACAGAAGTCTGTTGGAGTCAGTCTCCCCACCATCACAGACATTTACACCTCCAGATGCAGGAAAAGAGCCACCTGCATCATGAAAGACCTCACTCACCCAGCACACTCACTCTTTGCCCCACTCCCCTCAGGACGGAGGTTGAGGAGCATCAAATGTAGAACCACTAGACTGAGGAACAGCTTCTACCCTGAGGCTGTTAGACTCATGAATAAATAAATAATAAGAATAAACACTGCAAAATATCACATCATGCTGATGCTGATCTGTTTTCTTGTTGCTGTGTTCATCTGTGACCATCTGCTCATACAGACTCATGTTCGTGCTGCTGTTTATAATGATGTTTTTCCACTACATTAGGGCTTAGTGTATTACTAGTTGATGTTTCTCTTAGTTAATTCTAGATGTTATTACTGTTTTTCTCTTGCATTTGTTGTTGGATGTAACTGGGACCCCGTGTACATAATCTCGTTTTCATCACATGTACCACATGCAGTGCAAATGACAATAAAGACTCTCTGACTCTGACTCTTCTTAAAATATCCTTGGAATGTATCCACCTCGTATGTGCTTCCATTTACGTGAGGTAAAGGAAACTTTTGTGTAAATAAATAAATAAATCGCTAGCAAGTATGTTTCCCCACAAACGTAAACAAGAGCGCGGGACCGCGGGCGGAAGTACACTCCCGGCTTCCGCAATGAATTATGGGTAGTGGCGCAAAAACGAAAATAAGGTGGATAAAGTCAACCAGTGACTGTGGAGCTCTCAGGCAGTCAGGGAGAAAGTTCCATAGGTAGGGGGCAGCCACACAGAATACCCGGTGTCCCATGGTCCTTAATATGGTTCGCGGAATGTGAAGGAGATTACTGTTCTGTGATCGTAGAGACCAGGTGGATGAATATGGTGCAAGAATGTCCTTTAGATAGTCAGGTGAAGTTCCGTGTAAGCATTGGTGTGTAATGAAAGCAGTTTTGTACTGAATTCTGTAGGTGACAGGAAGCCAATGAAGGTTACGGAGAATGGACGTAATATGTTCAAATTTACAAACTCTCAACAAAATCCTTGGTGCACTGTTTTGAATATATTGAAGCTTCTGAAGGTATTTACCAAGGATTCCAATAAACAGGGAGTTGCAGTAGTCGAGCCTGGAGGAGACAAAAGCATGGACGAGTTTCTCAGCATCAGAAAAAGTTAGAGATGGGCGAAGTCTGGAGATGTTTCGAAGATGGAAGAAGCAAGTTTTAAACAGATGCTTAATGTGATTTTCAAATGTAAGATGAGAGTCCATTTTTATTCCAAGATTTGTAACAGAGGTGGAGAGGGGGATGTCTTGTCCAGAAAAGGAAATTGTTGTTATAGTTGATGTTTGTACCTGGTGAGGGGTGCCAATCAGTATGGCCTCAGTCTTGGAGCAGTTTAATTGAAGAAAGTTCTGATTCATCCATGCCCTTATTTCCTCCAGGCAGGTAGAGAGGGCAGTGAGTGAAGATGGAGATGGGGATGATGAGGATGCTCCAGTCCTGATGTAAAGCTGTGTATCGTCGGCATAACAGTGAAAAGAAATGTTGAACTGATTAATAATTTGACCTAAAGGCAGCATGTAAAGGGAAAACAGCAGGGGCCCCAGAACTGACCCCTGAGGGACACCACAGGAGACACAGACTGTCTGGGAAGTGGCATTGCCAAGACTAACACATTCCAGCCTATTGGAGAGGAAAGATTTGAACCAGTCCAGGACAGTGTCACAGAGACCGACCTCCACATGAAGACGGTGGAGGAGGATACTATGGTCCACAGTGTCGAAGGCTGCAGTGAGGTCAAGGAGGAAAAGAATGGAGGGAGAACCAGTGTCAGCAGCCATGAGGACATCATTGGTTATGTGCATCACCGTGGGCGGTCGGGTAAGGTGGTCAACCACCCCACTGTTTTTAGTTTCGTTTTTGACGTGGCGCACGTTTCTTTCACTTTTGCAGCTTAATAATAATTAATAGTTTTGGTTTTCCTGTGACTTATCTGCAATATGATAAATGGTAGGAGCATAATATATGCTCCCAATATTTTGTTGGTATTTTTTGTTGTTGTAAATAATACATGATGTTTTTTTTGTGTGTTTTTATTTATTTTTTGCATCTTAAAGGACAACACCCACCGTGACAGTAACAATTCACCATATTGGAGAATTACTGTAGTATTTTATGAATTTTATTTTCATTTTTGCATTTGGGCCAGGCGAGGGTTAAAAAAAAAAAAAAAACAACCCACTCCCGAATGAATCCGGAAACCTGGCCGAAGAGTCCCGAAGGGTCATGCCTTTTGTTACATTGATCTCCACCCAGAAAGCAAGGCAGAAGGTAGGAGTGAGTTTCCATGGAGGTTTATGAGAGAGAGTAGGAGAAAACTGCATATTTCCTGCATATTTCCTGGTGCATTTGTGTGTATGGACCAGCGCTCTGATTTTATTTATTATTTATTTTATAACACCGCTGCGGACCTGTTGTTGCTCTCATCTGCCCAAAGGAGCGAGCTGCGAGCCGCGCGCGTCCCTGGCTCCTCGTTCCTCGTTCCTTTGAAGTTCCTCGTGCCGGTGTAATTTGCTCCCTCGAGTGTATGCATTTGCTCTCCTCAGCTGCAAGGAGCACGGGTCGGGAAGCACGCGGGGAGCTCGAACGCAGAGCTCAGCTGCGCGGCTGGCTCTGGATGCCTTTCACGGGGGGAGAATAAAAAGTCGATGCGGAAATGAATGAATTTGTCGCGATCAAACGAATTAAACTAGTATGTCTAAGTGGATGCTCGCTCAGAATATGAGTGAGCGACAGCAGGATTAATCAACAGGCAGCTTTAGGGAATATTTAAAAATGCTTCCTTTTTCTTTTCCTCTGCTCGCCTGTAACTCCAAGGCGTCACTTTGGTGACGTGAATGCCCTTGTGAATGCCCATATATGGAGAGGAGCAGATTTTCCCAGAGCTGCATGCTAAAATCTGCTATAAATCATGAAATAACACATTTACCGTTATTTCTCCACAATATAAGTAATCGCTCCTGTATTTTTTTTAAATAAACTAATAAATATTAATGGCGATGCAATTTGAAAACATGGTGGGTGTTGGACTTTAAGATCCTATGACATCATCAACTACTTGAGTTCTACTCAAGTGTTGTGTTAATATCGAGTTTTAAAAGTATGTACTCGTTCAACCCCTAATCAGGATGTGTGTGGTCAACGCAAGATCTGTTACCAACAAAACTTTTATCCTCAGGGACTACTTTCAAGAGCACAATCTGGACTTTCTCTGCGTCACAAAATCTTGGAAGTCTCCGGGTGAGTCCAGCGCCTTGACGGAATTATTACCCACGGATTGTCTGTATTTTAACAAGGGATAGGGCCGATCCGAACATAATTTACGTATTGGATTTTCCAATCCAACCTGCAGATATGTCCGATACATGATGCATGTCTGTGTCTGATGAAACTTCTCATGTGATTCCCTGACAGCTGCTCTGAGTGTTGGCTTCAAACTATGGAATGTATTTCCTGAACAGAGGTGTCTCAAGAACCCAGAGTAATAAGACCCGCCTCACATTCAGAAATTCCATTTTATAGTTTGCAGCTAGCTACATCGTGAGGACTGAGTGAGCAACACTGTTGCTAACAGCTAGCCAACTTTTTATCGTAACTTGTCCACTATGTGGAAGTATTTTACACTAAATACTGCAAGACAGCAATGTGTAATGTCTGCAGAAACGTAGCACCACATTAAACTGTGGTCAAGTTAGTTTTACGTTGGCCATTCGAGCTCTGGGGCTTCAGCGGGACGCTACTTGCGCTGAACCCGTAGCAGGCAGCCAGACCCTAGCCAGAGAGCAAAAAGACAAAAATTCTTATATCACCCCCTTATTTAAAAATAATATATAAAATAACTTTAAACAAACAATCACAAAAAAAAATTGTTTTGCCTAGGCTCTGGTTGAAGCGGCAGCTTTTCTCCTTTCCTCCCCCACTTTTCCTCATCCTGCGTGGCACTTTTGTCATGTCTGAAGTTCTCTCATCTCTCGAACGTAAATTGATTATGGATCTGGTTTCGTGGACGATCAGCTCTACTGACAAGATTTTTTTCTGCAAAGTAACAAGGTCCGAGAGAACCAGCTTGCCCTTCACAGATGCATTCTGGGGGATACGTCATGGATTCCGGGGGTGAATGAAAGGTGATGTGTCTGTCAGTCATATATGCGAAGGATATCGAAGATATGTATATAATCGGATTTATGATAGCAGGTGCTTTACTTTTAGGCGTTTGTGGAGCACTGTTCTATCGGAAAATGAGGAAGACTTCAGCGGCGATTAATGCCATGTCGAAGCTCCCGAGTCAAAGTGAGAGTTTCATCCGTGCTGTGACCTCAATAAATCAGCTGCTTTACGAGCGTAACCGAAAGATGGAGATCTCTGAGAATCGCAGGCCACCCGGAGGGTATGGGACTCGTCAGTGGGGAGGTGGTCTCAATCTGGAAGAGGATTAATAGCTTGGATCAGTAGAAAGGTTCTCACAATTGGATCATATTGGATTGGGTCGTCCAGTTGGACTCAAGGCTGCAGAAAAGTAAACGGTCTGCTTGAAGTGAAGAATAATCTTGCTTATCTAAAATCTGACTTCCCAAACAACCTTGGAAGGGCTGACTATCAAATTTTTCCTGGGACATGAGCAACCGAGGAAAAACAACTGCATCTATCACACTCCCCCACCCCCTCCCCGGAGAACTCTCTATGAGAGCTTATCAGAGGTTCTGGCTGGTCACATCAACAGAACTGTAGCTGATCTGAACAAGGCTTATGGACTAATCTCACCGCCTTGACCTCAAATGCATATGTGATTTGTCTTAACTGTGCTTGCTGGTAGAGTTTTTTGATGTCTCATAAAGTGTCCTAATAGACAAGATGTAAAATATATTTTTTGTAATACCACTATCGTTTTTTCTCCTTTTTCATATCTAAGATTTTCATTCTGATAAGGGATGAGAGGGCCGCAAAGATTAACTGCTGCAGCTTCACACACTACGCGGCGTAGTGGTAATGGCAGTCGTCCCCAGATCGGAAGGTTGGAGGTTCGAATCCCGGTTCCCCACACCATGTGTCGTTGTGTCCCTAGGCAAGACACTTAACCCCAAGTTGCTCCTGGTAGGACTGGATGGCGCCTTGCATGGCAGTCTGCCGCTACCGGTGTATGAATGGGTGTATGAATGGGTGGATGGTTGGTATTGTAAAGCGCTTTGGGGCCCCTCATAAGGGGCTGGAAAGCGCTATATAAATAAGCTCTATTTACCATTTTAGTCCTCCTTCAGGATGACTGTGCGTACACGCTCACGTTGTACCTGGTTCAATGTTAATAAAGACATTTTCATTCTGACTAAAATGAATCCACTTTAAAGCTAGGAATTCAAAAAACTTGTTTTTGTTAGCAGAATTTAATTGTAACTTTGAAACTTATCCAACATTAATGAAACTTACCTCAAGTTGCCTTTGTGGACATGCATACATGTGTACGCATTGTACATGAGAGGAGATTATCACGGGATCTGTATCAGCCAACATCCATATTTAAGTATCGGATCAGAAGTTTAAAAAGTCTGTCTTTTTTCCGGTCGCTCATTTGGAACACGTACCTTGCGCTCTGTCACTCGAAAGGGAGGACTCAGGAGGAGCGGACACACAGGAGGAGAATGCCGCGGTGCGTCAACCATAAACACAGAGGCGACACTGTAAACGCATTTCGCCGCACGGCACAGTGCACGCGCAGCGCGCGCGCGCTCCAGCCTGCGGACCAAAGCGCGAGCAGCCTTCAGAGGAGGAGCAGACACACAGGAGGAGAACACTGAAGCCGCACGGCTCAGTGCGCGCAGAGGCATTTTATTTTTTTTACAAGTTTGGACATACTTTCAGCCAGGGCTTAAAGAATGTCCAAACTTGTACAAAAAAAAAAAGTTTTACATTTGAACTCTTACATAGTCAATGAAATGAAATGAAACTGGTATCGGTCCTGTAGTATCGGAGCCCTTATATGAGTACGAGTACGAGTAAACGCATGTGGTATCGAACCGATACCTGATACTGGTATCGGTATCGGTGCATCCCTAATATACATATATATACATATATATACATATATATACATATATATACATACATATACATATATATACATACATATACATATATATACATATATATACATACATATATATACATACATATATATACATATATATACATACATATATATACATATATATACATACATATATATACATATATATACATATATATATATACACACATATATATACATACATATATATACATATACATA
>JBBPBX010027482.1:0-25923 GCA_038048925.1 Garcialebias charrua | reverse complement strand
TGCACTTGGATTTGTGTACAGTACTTCACAATTTTCACAAGACTTAGGGGGATAGATTTAGCTCTTGTAGGGATATATACTAGTCAGTTTTGCTGATTGTACAATATTCCAGATGAAAGATTTGAGTAGATTTTATCTGACACAAACTTATCATCAATATTCACGAGTTCTCTTTTTAGATCAATATCAATAATTCTGTGACTAGACCAGATGTAATTCACAGGAAACGTTAAACTTATGTTGGTACAGCACCATTTATTTAACATAATCATAAATTACATCACACATTATGTACATGATTGGTTGATCATTTTTCCTATAATTAACTTCAGCATGAGTACGCGTCCGTAACTTCATAGGAACAACAGAACACAAGTTATGGGTGTTATTAACTTATATCTCTGCTGGCACAATAACTTAAAGTTTAGTTACTTAAAGTAAGAAAGTTTCAGTGAAGAGAAAATGGAGTATGAAGAGAGGTACTATCTAGATGTGTTTTAACCAGAAACATGGCAGCTCTCCGGCCGATCTCGGCTACACGTTGGTACGACTTGGCAAAGCATTTTGACGACTTGTTACCTCGTGAAGACGGTCAGCCCCCAGTTGGTTCAACTGGCCAGGTCGTTTACCATTCTCAGCGTCTCCAGACGTCTGCCTCGACTCAAACCGAAAGTAACGGCAGTTCCTGGTTTGGCTTTTCAAGATAAGAGCTTCCTTTGAAGGAATCTCGCTAAAAGAGAGCTTTTTCAGCTCGAAATGGATTTATAACAGGCATGTTATAAATCTTTTAACTGAATGACGTGTCCTTAGCTTTTGACTGGCGTTCATTCAGCTCCTTTGGGGAACCTCATGGCTTGAGGTCCTCCACCGACTCTCGCAGTTCCAGCAACAGCTTAGAACTTTTTTTAAGGATCTGTGATCAGTGACTTGTTCTTCCCCCATTGGTTCAAACGAACCAGTGGATGAAGGTCACTCGGATAGAGAGGATCAGTTTTTTAGAACAGAGAAGAAGTTGTTTAGAATGAAGAGAGAGAAACAGATTAGACTGGAGTAGGGGTGGGCGATATATCGAATATACTCGATGTATCGCGATATTTTAAATGTACGATGGTTAAAAGGGCTATATCGTCTATATCGAGAATCCTCCTGCTGTCGCGCGGGCTCCCACTCGCCCCCCTCCTTCCTACAGGCTGCAGGAGGACGGAGCCGCGCGCAGAGACTTTCAGCACATGTAAACACGGCAGATATGAAGAGCGCTGCCAGCTGCTGAGGGGGAAAACAATGTTCTTTCTGAGCTAGTTTGGATTAAATTGTCAGATGAGGGCATAAAAAATGTTTTTGTAGACGATGCTGAAAATAATCCCGAAGAAAGGTCGGAACTACGAATCTTTTTCACCATTTAAACAGCGGAGTGGAGCATGATGAAACGGCAGAACCAAGTGTTTTTCCAGCCTGCTGCTTCATTAAAACAAACCACGGGTCTGAGCTCATTTAGTCATGCGTGCACCGCAGAGAGAGGTGGAGACATTATTAAATCAGCATTTTATCATTATCGCTAAAGATACGGTCCTTAGCGGCTAACAAGATGGCTAACGCGTTAGCCGTCTTCTTCCACAGCTGAGACTGACCGTGTCTTTAGCGATATATGATAAACTGCTGATTTAATAATGTCTCCACCTCTCTGTTCACGTTTCTGAGTGGAGGCTGTCGTGTTTTTACACAAGGATTCAATGCGACACTTTGTAGAGCAACTTAGAGAACGTCTTCGTGAATCCGGAAACAACCCCCTGACCCTTTCACAATAAAACCGGATACAGTACACAGAGGCTCACATTTACTGCAGTACACAATACCTGTGATAAATCTGTTCTTGTTCAGAGGTTTTGCAGACATTGCCTGAACTTGGCACAGTTTGAAACTTGTGCACATTTTGTGGTTTGTTGTTAAAAATTACCAGCACATGCAAATAGTTGAGAGTTGTTACCTGTGACTGTTCTGGGTCAGTAAATTTTATGGCCACTGTTTACACTTTTGTTTTTGTATTTTAAAGGCCTTAAATGTTTTGATTTAACATTTTTTTAATGTTAAAAGCACAAGAGCACCTTTTTAAGTTTAAATTATTTATTCTTCCTTTTTGCTTGAAGTACTTTTTATTTATGTGTGCAATTGATGGTTAAAATAAAATATTTAAGTTTGTTCAAATTTAGTGTTGACATTTTTTTAATCAATTTTGAATCATTTTTTCATTGATTTTGGAGATATCGCGATATATATCGTGTATCGTGATATAGCAAAAAAAATTGCGATATAATATTTTCCTCATACCGCCCAGCCCTAGCACTGGAGCCAGCTTCATAAAACAACTGTTTAAAACTGTATTCTAACTTCTAACAAAACTGAGGAGTTCAGTCTGACATATTAACTCACTTTCACCATTTGATTCATCATATGAAGTGATCAACATTTTGAAATAGCATAAAACATGATCAAACAATGACAAGTTATTCTCAGAATTAATTCTGAATTAACACACATTAAAAGGAAGTCTCTTCTGAAATAATACTGTATGTGTTTTGGTTGAAATAAATGTAATAAAATAGTGTTAATGTCTTTTTACTGAAGTGAAAAGGTGTCACTGGGACATATCAAAGAGACGAAGGTGTATCAGAGAACACAGTCTGGTTCACTACACTCTCCCAGGACAAAAAAATAACTGTATGGACTATTTTAACTCTGGCAGCCGACAGCGCAAGTTGAAACACACAAACAAACTTTTTACACATGTCAGGATTTACTCAGAGACTAGATTAAACCCAGTGGTGCAAACAGATATCCTCAGAGGCCAGGAAGTTATAAAAGAATTCACTTTAATAATCATAAACAAATAGCTGAAGTGGCAGCAAAAACACTTACATGAATCAGAGACCAGAAAACACGAGGGATACCAGACGATGCGGCTGCAAAGACTGAGACACTGAACAGGGCTTATATAACCAGACAGGGCAAGAGACACAGGTGGAAATGATTGACTAATTGGAGTGACACACTAGGGGAGTATACTGAGCCAGGGAACTACCAAAAACCTGTAACATGAATAAACTATGACCTAAAACATGAATAACTAAACTGGAGCAGGGAACATGAATAAACTAAAACATGTAAAACTAAAACATGCAAATCTAATCACAACAAAAACTGGAGCAAGGCAGAGAATTAAATTAAACATCTACAACTTTGAAAAGGGTTGAATTAAATAAAGCTGTGATTAATAGATACAGACCAGGGCCAGTGAACTAACTAAGACATGAAACTAGAAGCAGGTAAACAGATAAAACAGAATAGGACTGGAATAGGGGAATCTAATAAAACTAAGAATAAAGACCAGAAACAGGCTGACATGAAGTCACCAGGAGAACAGACAAGAACAGCAGGATACCCACCAGATGGTGCCATCCTCACAGTACCCCCCCCACAAGGACACCCCCAGGTGTCCAAGAAAAACACCCCCAAAAATCCAGGGCGGGCGGAGGGAGGAAACAGCAAGGAAGGAGGGCAAGAGGAAGACAAGGGACACAAGGACAAGGGGCAAACACAACGACCAAACCTAAAACAGTGAAAGCTAAACACAAAGCCCAAACCCAAGATAACGTCAAAAAACCAAAGAGGTCACCAGGAGACCAACATCGGGCAATGGCCGGTCAGGCGGGCGGCCGGGAGACCGCCCATCAGAGGCCACACGACGAGCAGTCACAGGGGGAAGGCCGGGAGGCCGTCCATCACCACAAGCAGTCTCAGGGGGACGACCGGGAGGCCGTCCATCACCACAAACAGCCTCAGGGGGGCGACCGGGAGGCCGTCCATCAGAAGCCACCAGCGAGGAGTCAGCCTGCGGGCGGTCCGCAGGAGTCGAGTCGGCATGCCGGCGGTCAGGAGAAGTCCAGTCAGCATGCGGGCGAACTGCAGACGGTGAGACAACGGGCAGCGATGAGTCGAACGTAGCGACATCAGAAGGCATCAAAACGAGCGTCGAGTCCTCAGCGAACGTAGAATCAACAGCAAGTGTAGAGTCAGCAGAAGGCATCCAGACGTCGAGCGAAGAGACGTCTCCAGGCAAGGAGGCGAGCGAAGAGACGTCTCCAGGCAAGGAGGCGAGCGAAGAGACGTCTCAGGCAAGGAGGCGAGCGAAGAGACGTCGTCAGGCAAGGAGGCGAGCGAAGAGACGTCGTCAGGCAAGGAGGCGAGCGAAGAGACGTCGTCAGGCAAGGAGGCGAGCGAAGAGACGTCGTCAGGCAAGGAGGCGAGCGAAGAGACGTCGTCAGGCAAGGAGACGTCTGCGGTGCGAAGACCCTCTGCAGACGTCAGCAGTGCGAAGACCCTCTGTAGAATTCGAGACATCAGCAGTGCGAAGACCCTCTGTAGAAGTTGAGACGTCGGCGGTGCGAAGATCCTCTGTAGAAGTCGAGACGTCGCCGGTGCGAAGACCCTCTGTAGACATTGAGGCGTCTGCGGCACTGGGACCCTCTGTGGAGATCGCAGGTAGAGCAACCCCCTCTGGAGCCGGCTGGAAGGCCTCTGGGCAGCAGAAGATATGGACGGCGTCCTCCTGGACCCCCTTGAGACAGGAAACATGGGGGGAGTCGGAACCCGCAGAAGACGTAGAGGCGTCGGAACCCGCAGAAGACGTAGAGGCGTCGGGACCCTCTGCAGGCGTAGAGGCGTCGGGACCCTCTGCAGGCGTAGAGGCGTCGGGACCCTCTGCAGGCGTAGAGGCGTCGGGACCCTCTGCAGGCGTAGAGGCGTCGGGACCCTCTGCAGGCGTAGAGGCGTCGGGACCCTCTGCAGGCGTAGAGGCGTCGGGACCCTCTGCAGGCGTAGAGGCGTCGGGACCCTCTGCAGGCGTAGAGGGTCTTCGTCGGTCGAGGCAGGGTCTTCGTCGGTCGAGGCAGGGTCTTCGTCGGTCGAGGCAGGGTCTTCGTCGGTCGAGGCAGGGTCTTCGTCGGTCGAGGCAGGGTCTTCGTCGGTCGAGGCAGGGTCTTCGTCGGTCGAGGCAGGGTCAGAACCAGAAGCCGAAGGACCAGGAGCCGAAGGACCAGGAGCCGAAGGACCAGGAGCCGAAGGACCAGGAGCCGAAGAACCAGGAGCCGGAGGCAGGGCAGCGCCCTCTGGAGCCGGAGGCAGGGCAGCGCCCTCTGGAGCCGGAGGCAGGGCAGCGCCCTCTGGAGCCGGAGGCAGGGCAGCGCCCTCTGGAGCCGGAGGCAGGGCAGCGCCCTCTGGAGCCGGAGGCAGGGCAGCGCCCTCTGGCTGCAAGACCACTGGCCAGCAGGAAACGTGGGAGGCGTCCTCCAGGACCCTCCCGAGACAGGCTGGAGCTACAGGCGTCGAATCAGCAGCCGAAGAGCCGGGCGTCCAGCCTGCAGCAGCCGAGGAGCCGGGCGTCCAGCCTGCAGCAGCCGAGGAGCCGGGCGTCCAGCCTGCAGCAGCCGAGGAGCCGGGCGTCCAGCCTGCAGCAGCCGAAGGAGCCGGGCGTCCAGCCTGCAGCAGCCGAGGAGCCGGGCGTCCAGCCTGCAGCAGCCGAGGAGCCGGGCGTCCAGCCTGCAGCAGCCGAAGAGCCGGGCGTCGAGCCTGCAGCAGCCGAAGAGCCGGGCGTAGAGCCTGCAGTAGCCGAAGAGCCGGGCGTAGAGTCTGCAGTAGCCGAAGAGCCGGGCATAGAGTCTGCAGCAGGCGAGGAGACCACCGTCGAGTCTGCAGGCGAGGAGACCACCGTCGAGTCTGCAGGCGAGGAGACCACCGTCGAGTCTGCAGGCGAGGAGACCACCGTCGAGTCTGCAGGCGAGGAGACCACCGTCGAGTCTGCAGGCGAGGAGACCACCGTCGAGTCTGCAGGCGAGGAGACCACCGTCGAGTCTGCAGGCGAGGAGACCACCGTCGAGTCTGCAGGCGAGGAGACCACCGTCGAGTCTGCAGGCGAGGAGACCACCGTCGAGTCTGCAGGCGAGGAGACCACCGTCGAGACTGCACCCTCTGTAGACACTGGAGCTGCCGGCTTAAGACCGGCTGCAGGCGAATCAGCCACCTGGACCGAGGCTGGGTCAGCAGGACCTCTCTGTCGGCGGCGGCGGCGGCGCGGTCCAGGACCAGATCGGGAACCCTCTCTTGGTTCAGGTCTTTCCATAGCACCGGAGAAGTGAGGGGCGTCTCCCAAGACCCCCTCGGGACACGAGACATAAGGGGCGTCATCTAGGACCCCCTCAGAGCAGGACACTGTAAGTGCTGAAGAGCCAGCCGGTTCAGGGCTTACTGCTGCTGCATGTTCAGGGCCGGATAATTTTAGTGTCCTTATTTCGTTTAGAAACTGTTCATATTCACGAAGCTGGGTCAGACCGGGTTGAGATAATATAAACTTTTCAGCAAGGGAAAGTACAACATCAAAACAGTCCGGGTTATTTTTTGCAGAGGTGATTAGACTTCCTAAAGTCCGGTTTATTTGGATAAGTTCACTGGGTTGAAATCGGTATGCATTAGAATGGGACAAAGGTGTGTTTCTGAATGAAGGTGAAGTGGAAGGAACACTTATCACCCCTGAAGGCTCTCCTAAGGTGACCTCTGCTGGCGTAATGTGAAATTGTTCTGTTGACTGACCTGTGGGCTGGCCCCCCTTCATCTGATCTCGAGCAGGAGCAACTTCGAGCGACAGTGAGGCGTTGGTCTCCGCCCTCACCGAGAACCTAGGAGGGGAGGCCACGGAACTCGCTTCCACTGGAGCGCTGGAGCTACATCCAAAAAACTCAGGTTCGCTGGACCGGGTCTGGTCAGCTGACCATGACGGAGGTGTGGTTGACTGTTTCCGAGTCTTCCTTTTGCTGTGCTTTCGGCGGTGTTGACGCTGAGGAGTAAAAACAGGGAAATCGTCCTCGGCGTCTTCCCCAGACGTCCACCCCGAGACGAGCAGCGCCGAACACAAGGAGGAACTGGACTCACGGGACGAGTGGCCCATCCGGCGCCGAGACTCTTCCTGTTCGAGAACCAAAAGCGGGGAAGGCAGGACCTCCACTTCCAGGCTGAAGTCCTCTTGTGCCGACACGGGTTGGACCTGAAACCCGCTGCAGTGGATCACGGTCTCCTCCCTCCGCGTGGACTCGAGAGGACAGGTAGGAGGAATATGCTGTTTGCTGGGTTTTTTTGATGGCAGCCGCATACTGTCAGGATTTACTCAGAGACAAGATTAAACCCAGTGGTGCAAACAGATATCCTCAGAGGCCAGGAAGTTATAAAAGAATTCACTTTAATAATCATAAACAAATAGCTGAAGTGGCAGCAAAAACACTTACATGAATCAGAGACCAGAAAACACGAGGGATACCAGACAATGCGGCTGCAAAGACTGAGACACTGAACAGGGCTTATATAACCAGACAGGGCAAGAGACACAGGTGGAAATGATTGACTAATTGGAGTGACACACTAGGGGAGTATACTGAGCCAGGGAACTACCAAAAACCTGTAACATGAATAAACTATGACCTAAAACATGAATAACTAAACTGGAGCAGGGAACATGAATAAACTAAAACATGTAAAACTAAAACATGCAAATCTAATCACAACAAAAACTGGAGCAAGGCAGAGAATTAAATTAAACATCTACAACTTTGAAAAGGGTTGAATTAAATAAAGCTGTGATTAATAGATACAGACCAGGGCCAGTGAACTAACTAAGACATGAAACTAGAAGCAGGTAAACAGATAAAACAGAATAGGACTGGAATAGGGGAATCTAATAAAACTAAGAATAAAGACCAGAAACAGGCTGACATGAAGTCACCAGGAGAACAGACAAGAACAGCAGGATACCCACCAGATGGTGCCATCCTCACAACACATAATTTTTACTGTTGTAAGTTAATCAAGAACAAGATCATTTCTTTGAAGACTCTGTTTTATAGTTGTCCTTGATCCTTGAACTTTTGCTGCACTGTGTCAGAGTTACATTTAGATCAGTTATGGCTGATGCAGAGGGTTAATGGTGTAACGTGTGGAGCTTTAGCATTATGAGGCAGTTGCTTCAGTGCCAACTCAATGGGTGAAGCTTAGACCCAGACAGAATTATCAGGACTTGAAAACTTTGATAGGGATATTGTGTAACTGTCCAATATGTGTGACACACAGATGTCACAGTGGCTTGATGTTAAAGTAATGAGTACATGAGAACACCCAGACACATTGTGAAGTTTCTAGTTATCCAACACAGACCACAGTTTTGGAGGATTGTTAACTGTATAGCAGTGATGGCAGACTTTGGAGTGGTGTCATAACTAGGAGGCATGGACTGGTGAGTGGCATCATATCTTGTATCATATATCAAATCATATATCATATCATATATCATATCATATATCATATCATATATCACATCATGTATAATCTCATGTATCATACCATATATTATCTCATATCATATATCAAATCTTATCGTATCATATATCAAATCTTATATATCATAATTTATCATATCCTATATCACAGCATATATTATATAATATTCTTGCCCATATCATTATCTCACCTGAGACAATAACCTGGTACAGGTTTTGAACAAGGCAATGCACGTCCACAAAGGGCAACTGTTTCTATGGACTGCCTGCATCATGTGAGGCCCTCCTGTGCTCAGCCTGATTCATTGCTTTCCCTTAAATTAATGCTTGTGGTAGGCCTGAAGGAAACTCCAACCCAGTGTGGATTTGCTGGATCTTAAGAGCCAGTTACAACAGCTTCATGCTGACTTGCTTCTGGAGAAAACACACGGCTGCACAACGTTGTTCTGCACTAAACTGCTGCTTGTATTCTGGTATTAGGTGATGCCGCACCCAGAGGACCAACCAGCTGTTCTGACTCATGCAATTTATTTGATTTTGTATTCATTAAAATACATGTCCTTTTAACACATGCAGTTTAATTTAATTTCAAACTGTCTAGGTGCTTAACTTTTTTTGGTCGATGAAACCCTTGTTACAGTAGTATTCTTCTGAAACTTTAGAGAAAGCAATACATCCAATGCTTCTTTCGTGTAGTTGCTACTGGGAGACACTAAATCTTTCAGTTCTATTTCCTGTGGGCGTAGCCCTTTAAGCCACGCCTTTTGTAGTTTACCCTGTGATTTGCACCAACATTTGAAAACTTCTAGTCCACGCCCACCTGCTGTGGGCCCACGCCCTCGGTCCATAAGAACCCCTCTCGACCGAGGAACTGCTGCTCCCAAAATTTTTTCACCAACTGAAGACTACTAGCAAGATAAGAAGACCACTATGGATCCCAGCCAACCATTCAAGTGCTGCGCAGGATGTGTTAGCGGGTACGTCCAGAAGGATGACAAGCACCCGTACTGTGAGTCCTGTCTCGGACCCAACCACGCTCGGCAGGCCATGGTCCAGAACCTCACCTGTCGAGCCTGCATGTTTCTGCCGATGGAGGAAAGGCAGCGCCGGTTCAGCCTCTTCCCTCCGACGGAAGTAGGTCTGCAACCGATGGAGGACTCACTCGGCCTCGGCTTCGAGCAGCTGGCTGACTACGGGTCCTCGGGGGTAGCTAGCGAGTCCGGTCTGTACTCTCCCGAAGGGTCAGACCCGACTTCGCCTTTTCTCCGCATGCCGGAGTCGACTAGCCTCCGCGTCACGCCATCTCCCGTGGGAGGCGCGGGGCCGGCCATACCCTCCACCGTGGGAGCAGTCATGCCCGCCGGAGCGGCCGCCACGAGCTACGCGCCGGGCCCGGCGTCTCCACCCCAAGTGCCCCTCCAGCCTCAGGACGAGACACCAGGCAGCAGCCGAGCGCCATCCCCTGGGGACCCAGGACAAGAGCAGCCCGACACAGACGAGCAGGACGAGCACGTGTCTCTGAACAGCGCTCTGCCCGGACTGATCAGGTGGGCGGCTGGCGCGTGGAACATGGAGGTCCCTGAAGGCACCACGCCACAGTCCTCCTCACGCCTGGCGGGAAGATTTGCCGCCAAGTCGGGGAGCGAGGCGCAGAACATCTGGCCCTGCCTCCCTGAAATCAAAAACCTGATGCACGCACAGACCAGCGAGCCGCTGAAGAACAGAGCTCCGGTCCTGTCTTTCATCCCAGCTACGAAGGTCCAGGGGCTGACAGACCAGATCTTCCCCCCGGTGCCGCCGCTGGAGCCCAGCTTGTCCGGCGTGTTTGGAGTCAAACCAGCAAAACACGTGGGGACAGCTGTTACACCGCCGTCGGCGGCGGACCAGTTTTCCACCAAGATGCAGGACCGCATCCACAAATGCTCCGCGCAGGTGGGGGCGGCCGCAAATAACATTGCTTTTTTGGCGTACGCGGTCGGGCAGGAGCCGACGCACGAGTCAGCAGGAGCGGCTCTGGACACCATCACCAACATTAATCAATGCTCGAGGTACAAGCAATGGGGAGACCGGTCATTTTCTGTCGCCGGCCCAAAAGCCTGGAACAGCCTCCCCCTTGAGCTGCGTGCCACCTCCGATCCGACTCTGTTCAAAACCAAATTGAAGACCCACTTGTTCAAAAAAGCTTTCAGTGTGTAACTTTTATTATTTTGTATTTTAGTATGTAGCATCTTTATTTCAATTGCATTTTTATTTCCACTTGTTCAAAAAAGCTTTCTGTATGTAACTTTTATTACTTGTGTTATTTTAGTATGTAGCATTTTTTATTTCCATTGCCTTCTTTTATCGCTGTGGTTTCTTATTCTATTTTCATTGATTTATTGTTCCCGTTTATTCTTCTTTTTATCCTGTTAAGCACCTTGGTCAATGCAAGGCATTGTGGAAGGTGCTATACAAATAAAGTTTATTATTTATTATTATTATTATTATTATTATTATTATTATTATATATTATTATATTATTATTATTATTACCAACATGTGCGAGCTCCTGGCCACCTGCTCAGCCAGGATCTCAGCGTGGGCCACGCTGCTGCAGCGACAGGTTTGGTTAAAACTGTCCAACTCCATCCCTGAGGATGTTAAGAAGATGCTGCTGCAGGGGCCGATTTCTGCTCAGGGCCTTTTCGGGGAGCACTATAAGACTGTGTTCGAGCAGCTGCAGTCCTCCTCCGACGCCCTGGAACAGGTCCGTAAACACTCAGCCTCGCCTAGAGTGGACCCTCGTGCAACACCCGGGCCGGCGCGCCCGCGCGAGCAGAACAAGCAGTACCGCAACCAGCAGAGGTTCTCTGCGCCCTATCAAACTTTCGCCACGCCACAGCCTCCAGCCGCGTCAAAGTTTTACCCGTCCCCATACTCCCAGAAACCCGGGAGAGGCAGGGGAAGGGGCAGCTACCAACCTCCATGGGCCGGCCAGCACCAGAGCGGAAAGAAAGACCAGTGGAAGAAGTGACGGTGTGCGGGAGATGTTTTTCACAGTGTGTTGTTTCAAACAAATAAAGTTTCTGTTTCTGAAAACAGTGTTCTTTGTTCAAACACGCTGGTTGCCTCTTCTCCGAGGCTCGTGAACGCATCTCCGAACTCAGGTGACAAAAATCAATCGATTGTTTTCTCACAAGATGTATCACAGAGCCGGTCTGTACGTGCGCTACGTGACCCGCCTGTGAGCCCTCCGCCGCCTCCCCACTCAACGGGGGGAGCGCGCTCACGTGACTGCTTCCAGGCTCAGAGCTCTGAACAGCACGAACGAGTCGGGCACACTTCTGCTTTCTCTAAAAAGGCTAATTTTCATGAGCCTGGTCTAGACACTTGTGTTCCAGCCAGGACTTTGTCGTCTCTCTCGCCATCCGAGCATGCTTCAGGTACAGTTACTGATTCATTCAGCAAACGTCCCTTTCCAGCCGGGTCTCCCTTGGGCCAATGCGGACTCTGTCCGCATGGCGGCGGTAGAGACCAGTCTATCTCGTCTCAGGCGAAGGAACGTTATGGCTGCCCCGCTGTCGAACCACAGTGCAGCTTGGCTCCAGACTTGCTCGTTAAACAGCTGGTTACGAGGTCTGATTCTGAACGGCTACACTCTGCAGTTTGCAGGGATACCGCCCAGTTTCAATGGGGTCGTGGAGACGAAACTCACGTCCCCGGCTCAGGGCGTGTCGCTGCGGTTGGAACTACAGGAACTACTGACCAAGAACGTCATTTCCGGGGTCCCCTTGGGCGAGGAACGCACCGGGTTTTATTCAAAATATTTCCTGGTCCCCAAGAAGTCGGGGGGTCTCAGACCGATTCTGGATTTGTCGGCATTCAACAGATACGTTGTGAAACGTCCATTTCATATGTTGACGATAAAACGTGTGCTCGAGTGTGTGACGTCAGGGGACTGGTTCGTAACAATCGATCTCCGAGACGCTTACTTCCATGTACCGATCGTGAAGAAACACCGGAAATTCCTCAGGTTCGCCTTTCAGGGAACCTGTTACGAGTTCAAGCGCCTCCCCTTCGGGTACGCGCTCGCCCCGAGAACTTTCACGAAGGTCATCGAGGCAGCCCTAAACCCGCTGCGGTCGCAGGGGCTGAGGGTAATCTATTACATCGACGATCTATTGCTCCTGTCTCGGTCGAAGACAGAAGCAGCAGAACAGACGCTGATCTTAGTGAATCATTTGACCCAATTGGGCTTTGCCATAAATTGGGAAAAGAGCTCCACTTCACCAGCACAACAAACAGTTTATTTAGGCGTGAGTCTCTGCTCCGTGAGCATGAGAGCTCGCCTCTCAGATCAGAGGAAGGAGTCGCTGACGTCACTCCTTCAGCGTGTCCAGCCCCACAGAACTGTGTCGGCGATCACAATTATGCGGCTGTTAGGGATGATGGCCGCGGCTCACGCTGTTCTAAAACTCGGGTTATTGAACATGCGGAAGTTACAGAGATGGTTTATTCGCCAGAGAATAGACCCTGTACGCCACAAAAGACGCCGAGTCACGATCCCTCCCTCAGTGAGGACGGACCTTGTGTTCTGGGGGAATCCCAGAACTCTGTCAGAAGGGGTTCCCCTGGGCAAAGTGACGTCACGGAGGGCGGTCTTTACCGATGCGTCTCTTTCCGGTTGGGGGGGCACATGTCAATCTCAGACGGTGGGCGGGACATGGCCACCCGGCACGTCTCTTCACATCAACGTGTTGGAATTATTAACAGTGCACAAAGTTCTGAGGCACTTTGTTCACATGCTTCGACAGCAGGATGTCCTCGTGCACACGGACAACAGAACAGCTGCTGCTTATATAAACCGCGAGGGCGGAGTCCGCTCAGCGCAGCTCCTGAACACAGCCAGAGAGCTGCTCTGCTGGGCTCACGTTCACCTCAGATCACTGAGGGCTGTTTACATCCCAGGTGTTCTAAACAGGGGGGCGGACATCATGTCCAGAGGGGGACCTCTGGACAGAGACTGGATGTTACACCCGGACCTGGTGTCTCAAATCTGGACCAGGTTCGGGAGGGCGGAGGTGGACTTGTTGGCGACGCGAGAAAATTCTCAGTGTCCCCTGTTTTTTTCCCTGAGTCCCCTCGACACCCCCCCGCTAGGGGTGGATGCCTTTGCCCACAAACCATGGCCCAAAACATTAATTTATGCGTTTCCCCCAGTCCCTCTGCTATCAGCACTGCTGGAGAGAGTGAGGGAAGAGGGAGTGTCAGTAATTCTGATCGCTCCAGAGCGCGTGAACGCACCATGGTTCCCAGTTCTGCAGCAGCTGACAGGCCGCTCCTGGAAGCTCACCTGGAGAGACGATGCTCTCCTGCAGGCAGGGGGCGCAATAAGGAGTCATCCAGTAATAGGTCAGCATCTGTGGGCTTGGATGCTGAACGACAACGCTTAGAAAACCTTGGGTTTTCTAAAGAGGTCATTGGAACCATTCAGGGTTCACGCGCGCAGTCTACAATCGCTGTTTATGCATCAAAATGGGCTGCTTTTCAGCGCTGGTGCTTAGAAAAACAGCTGGACCCATGTTCATGTCATCTGGGCCACATTTTCTCATATTTACAATTGTTATTGGACAGAAATCTGGCCTTCAGCACCATTAAAACGTATGCTGCTGCAATTTCATCATGTCATGAGGGGTTTAATGACAGAACTGTGTTCAATAATCCCCTGATGAAACGTTTTTTAAAGGGTGCTCGCCGTCTCAGGCCGGTCTCTCGTTCCCTGGCCCCTAAATGGGATCTAGTTATTGTGTTAAATGCTTTAACGAAGGATCCTTTTGAGCCTCTGAATGAGGTTTCATTAAAACTCTTATCACTCAAAACAGCTCTATTGTTAGCGTTGACATCAGCTAAAAGAGTGAGCGACCTCTCTGGCCTGTCTGTCTCTCCTTCCTTCCTGAAGATTCAAGGAGATGGGAGTTCTGCTGAACTCAGGCCAAATCCTGCGTTTGTACCTAAGATTATCACAAGTGCATTCAGGTCCAGGATCATCACGTTGGACGGTTTTTGCCTTCCTCCTCATGCTAACTTTGAGGAAGAGCAGTTGCATTTACTTTGTCCAGTGCGAGCCCTCAGGTGTTATGTGAATCGCACAGCTGCGACACGTAAATCTGACAGGCTCTTTGTGCATTTCAGAGAGTGTTCTCAAGGTCAACCCTTGACCTCTCAACGGTTGTCACACTGGCTGTGTGAGGCTATTTCCCAGGCCTACATTTCATCTGGTCTACAGCCTCCTGACGGTGTTAGAGCTCACTCTACTCGAGGGATGGCGACTTCCACAGCTTTGCTCAGTGGCGTCTCTGTGCAGGATATCTGTTCTGCGGCCTCCTGGTCGTCTGCCACTCCTTTCACCCGTTTTTATTTACAGGACGTTTCCAGCTCCTCCTTGACACATTCGGTTCTCAGGGTTGCTGCAAAATGAATCCTTTATTTTCGTTATCAATAAAATTATTGATAAACTGACACAGTTGTCTCTGTCTTTATTGAGGGGTGCTATTTTTTTAATAGCTTTCCTCTCATCATCAGATGATTGCTCACCTGCTTGCCTCTTGTGGTGTGGCGGTTGCCAGGACTGGTTATGGTTTCAGTCAGACCCAATGGGGCATGGACCATATCATGCTCCGCCCTTTAACCCAAAAGGCGTGGCTTAAAGGGCTACGCCCACAGGAAATAGAACGACGGTTACGTATTGTAACCCTAGATTCTATGAGTGTGGGCGTAGCCCTTTAAGCCTTGAGGCCCCATTTGCTCTTTGGCTGAAAAAATTTATTTGCCATTGGGAGCAGTTCCTCGGTCTAGAGGGGTTCTTATGGACCGAGGGCGTGGGCCCACAGCAGGTGGGCGTGGACTAGAAGTTTTCAAATGTTGGTGCAAAGCACAGGGTAAACTACAAAAGGCGTGGCTTAAAGGGCTACGCCCACACTCATAGAATCTAGGGTTACAGTACGTAACCGACGTCTTCTGTCCGTAAAGCTTATTGTTTTTTTTCCTCTTGCTGACCGATGTTAAATGGATCAATTAGGGATAACAGAGATCCTCACGAAGCTATTGTTAGCTGGCCTGTCCACTCATCCAGCTGCTTGCTCAGTCTTTCCAACTGATGTTAATTGTATTCCCAACGGATATGAAGGCTAAAGCTGGATGTCAACAAGGCAGAACAGAGCTCGGCTTATTATTAGACATGAATAAAGTTAGTGATCATGTGTGGAGCTATTTTTAGGTGGAAATTAATGCTTTATGCTGGCCATTTTATTGCCAGGACCTTATAAAGGTTAGGTTAAGACCTTGGAAAATTCAATATCAATTTAACAACAACATTATTTTTATTGTTTTAGCTTTAATGCTTCCTAAATAGTTTAATTTCTAAATGTTAGTGCATTAATTCTCACAGTGACTACTTCTCCTTTTCATTACAGTTGACTATCAAGATTTGTGGGAGGAGCCAATCTTCAAAATGCCCGTGGCAACATCCAGCTCAGACTCTGGTAAGCGTCTCAGTCTTTTTACAATAGGAGCAGCTCTGTGTGTGTGAGAGAGAAGGGAGGAAAAGTAGGTAGAGATACTGAACAGTTTGCAGTTATCCCTGAACTTGAGACATTTATCTCATCTGCTGGCTTCTAATATGACTTAATGAGCTGGCTAATGGAGAGCTAAAACTCCAGCTTAGTTCAGTCATGCCCTAAAGGATTAACTTTTGTATACTTTTTTGTACACTGGTCTTTCCAAGTTCAAACTCGTCCACAGACACGTTACAAGCATAACCACAAGCTTTCATACAAACACTTTATTTTAGAAAATAATCTTTAGCTTAACAATGCCCATATAAGCATATGCATTTTATCAGTTTGAGGCATTAAAAAGACTTAATGCTTCATGAGCAATTTTTACTTCTTTTTTTTTTAACTGTGGAGTAATAAATTCCTGCAGTCGGCTGCTGAGGAGACAGAAGGAGCTCTGCTGAGAGCCCAACTGTGTTCGCAGTGAAATGTCAGTCAGTCTTGATTTGTGCAAAAGGAGGAGCACGAGACTGGATTACAGGCATTTTTACCTTCTCAGTGAAAAGTCTCTTCACATCAATTCGTTGTATATATATATATTATATATTTTTAAGATTTAAAAAGCAGCTTTTTCACAGGGGTGCTTTTATTTTGAGTCATAAAAGGATAAGAAAATATTAAAAAAGTCAATATAAATAACATTTTAAAATACAGGTAGTCCCCGACTTATGAGCGAGTTCCGTACCTATGGGCCGCTTGTATGTCCAAAAATTCGTAAGTAGGATCACCCCCAAAATTTTTTTAATTTTTTTTATTTTTAGAAATGAATACATGTACAGTACTGTACAGTCACCAAGCACTTAGCCTATCCTAACAAAGTTTTTAAAGATGAAGGAGTAAGTTGAATTTTCTCCCTTTCACATAAAGGGAGCTAGCTCCCTTTATGGAATGGAGCCTGCAGGGAGGAGGGAGACAATTCAACTCACTCCTTCATCTTTAAAAACTGTGTTAGGATAGGCTAAGTGCTTGGTGACTGTACAGTACTGTACATTTATCTATTTATTAAAAATATACTGTACAGTATATATATTTTTTATTTATTTATTTATAAATAGATAAATGTACAGTACTGTACAGTCACCAAGCACTTAGCCTATCCTAACACAGTTAAGGAGTCAGTTGAATTGTCTCCCTCCTCCCCAGCAGGCTCCATTCACATAAAGGGAGCTACTTTCACTTATGTGAAAGGGAGACAATTCAACTCACTCCTTCATCTTTAAAAACTGTGTTAGGATAGGCTAAGTGCTTGGTGACTGTACAGTACTGTACATGTATTCATTTCTAAAAAACACATTTTTTTTATTTTTTTTTTTTATGAGATACATATTCGTAAGTCCGGGACCTCGTAAGTAAGAGCGCTTGTAAGTCGAGGACTACCTGTAATTTATATGTTGACATTGTTGTACTTTCGATTTGTCCAGGATGTATCCTGCCTCTCGCACAGTGACTGCTGGATATGGGCACCAGTTCACCCCTTGACCTGAAAAGAAAGAAGCAGATAAAAGATGATGGATAGATGGACATTTTTGTAAAAAAAAAAACAACAACTCAATTATCACATTGAACCCTAATCCCCAGTGTACCTCAAGGAACATGGTCAAAATCCTTCTCTAAGTCTGCAAAACACATATACTGTAGACTGGATGGGCATCCCCCCACTACCCCTCAGGGGACCTTAGTGAGGGTAAAGAGCTGGTCCAGTGTTCCACGGTCAGGACAGAACCCACATTGATCCTCCTGGATCTGAGGTTCGACCTATGATCAGACTCTTCTCCAGTACCCCTGAATAGATCTTACCAGGGAGGCTAAGGAGAGTAATGCCCATATAATTGGAACACACATTTTGGTCCCCCTTTTTGAAAAGGGGAACCAACATCCCAGTTTGCCAGTCCATTAGCAGACAGGGATGCCAATGGATTGGCTGGGATGCTAATTTCCCCCCGATGTCCATGTGTGACCAGAAGGTGGAGCTCTTGCTCCTTTAAGTTATACACCAGAACACAGACTAAGAAAATTTACAATATTTATTTACACAATTCACATAAAAACAATTCTTTAAAACTGAGGTTTTATGTCCACCACTCAGTCCCTGTAAGAGTTCTTTCCTCAAACTCAAGGAGTCAAGTCCACCACTCGGTCCTTGTAAAAAAACAGGAAGACCCAGGAATAATGGCAGACACTTTAAACCATCCTCAGTCGTTGTCGTCCAGATGCTCTGTTCAACGGAGTCAGAGAAGCAATGCTCTGCCCACACAACCTGCCCATCAGTACAGGTCTTGTTGAAAGCGTCCAAACACCCTAGAAATACAGGACAAGACAAACAAGACAGGAGAAGACAAAACAGCAGAGCGTCCACTGCACTGCAGCTCCAAGCAGCAAAATCAGGTGCCTGAAACAGAGAACCCATTATTGTGGATTCATGAAAATAATTAAAATATAAATTGCAGGTACTTACCCAGAGGTGCAAACACAGCCAAACCAGGGAGGAAGCAGGTCAGCAGCGAGGGCCCAACCGCACGCCACAACAATCCCCACCCAGCCGGCAATGCCAGCAGAGCAACACTGCAGAAATGGACAGGTGTGACACCCACAAACCCAACCATGATCCCAGTCATTAATTCAAGAAGCTGGCACTTACGATCTCAGACGAGCAGACCAAGAGCACCAGCAGAATGAAGCACTGGAGCAGCAGGGAGGGAAACAAAGACACACGCACCCCATAGCAGCCTGCCCAGCTATAAGGGAGTCTGCCCCACCCATTAATCAATGCTGCTCATCTAGTTTCACCGGATGCTCATCTAGCTACAGCAGGTGCACAGAGTAGAAGGGAGGGGGAAGTGGAACACCATCTCACCACATTCTACCCCCCTTTGTTGCATCGTCGCCCCGACGATGGACCTGCACACTTCAGCATTGTCATTGCTCCATTCAGAACGCTACTTCATAATATGAAAATCAAAAGTAGCAAGTTAAACAGCCCAGCGGTGCTCCATGGCACCAAGCTTGGCTGAATGAAAATAACTCACAGCATTGTTTATCTAAATAGACCATACCCCAATGGCCCAAAAGATATTCCCTAACTTGCTCAGTCATAGCCCATTTTAAAGCCATGAACTGAAGAACCAGCATTAGTGGGATCTTTCACCACCAGAATCCCACCATGCGGAAACACCTTGCCACAAAGATTAACATCAAACTCTAAAATAGAGCTATGATTAGCCATCTTATGCCCTGAAGGGTTAAGACCTCAACTGGACAAGATGCCAACAATTTTGACGCAGCTGCTAGTGGCAAGCCTGCTATTCCCCCACCGGGGTCATTCCTCTCTACATTAGTGTGGTACTTTGTTTCCTCCCCTGCTGCCCCCTCTAGATGTTCAAAAAGAAAGAAAGCCTCATCTGCTGCTGACAAATGGCGGGCCCGAATAAACAATGGGGGCCTCTTTGATCCACTCGCCGATCCCAATGCCAGTCCTACCACTGGACATGAGACACTGTTGGTCCTCGGGCACAACCACCAACCACTCAGCAACTACAGCGCAAACAGGCATGACACCACCAACCACAGCCGGGGAAGCAGTGGCGCCCGGCAAACCCCCAGCCGTCGCCTTCTGCTGACCTACTCCATCCACCAGCAGCTGTGCCACCTCCTACATACCTGCAGGGAAGAAGAAAAAAAGAAAGTGAGAAGAGGAGAGAAAGAAAAAAAATAGAAAATAAAACTTCAAACCCACAAATAGGTCTTCCCTTGGACAACTACTGCTGTTTTGTCTTACAAATAACACACCCAACAAGTAAAAATAAATAAATAAAATAAAGTCTGTGTTCAATGGTGTATCCTTCCAGCAACGCCAAATGTGAACAGAAGGTGGAGCTCTTGCTCCTTTAAGTTATACACCAGAACACAGACTAAGAAAATTTACAATATTTATTTACACAATTCACATAAAGACAATTCTTTAAAACTGAGGTTTTATGTCCACCACTCAGTCCCTGTAAGAGTTCTTTCCTCAAACTCAAGGAGTCAAGTCCACCACTCGGTCCTTGTAAAAAAACAGGAAGACTCAGGAATAATGGCAGACACTTTAAACCATCCTCAGTCGTTGTCGTCCAGATGCTCTGTTCAACGGAGTCAGAGAAGCAATGCTCTGCCCACACAACCTGCCCATCAGTACAGGTCTTGTTGAAAGCGTCCAAACACTAGAAATACAGGACAAGACAAGACAAGAGAAGACAAAACAGCAGAGCGTCCACTGCACTGCAGCTCCAAGCAGCAAAATCAGGTGCCTGAAACAGAGAACCCATTATTGTGGATTCATGAAAATAATTAAAATATAAATTGCAGGTACTTACCCAGAGGTGCAAACACAGCCAAACCAGGGAGGAAGCAGGTCAGCAGCGAGGGCCCAACCGCACGCCACAACAATCCCCACCCAGCCGGCAATGCCAGCAGAGCAACACTGCAGAAATGGACAGGTGTGACACCCACAAACCCAACCATGATCCCAGTCATTAATTCAAGAAGCTGGCACTTACGATCTCAGACGAGCAGACCAAGAGCACCAGCAGAATGAAGCACTGGAGCAGCAGGGAGGGAAACAAAGACACACGCACCCCATAGCAGCCTGCCCAGCTATAAGGGAGTCTGCCCCACCCACTAATCAATGCTGCTCATCTAGTTTCACCTGATGCTCATCTAGCTACAGCAGGTGCACAGAGTAGAAGGGAGGGGGAAGTGGAACACCATCTCACCACACATGCAATGTTGCAAAGGTGTGTCAACCAAGACAGCCCCACAACATCCAGAGCCTTAAGGAAATCAGGGTGAATTTCTTCCACCCCCAGACCCCTGCCGCCACCGAGCTTTTTAACTACCTTGGTGACTTCAGCCATGGTTATGGACGGACCAACCCCGAAGTCCCCCGACTCAGCTTCCTCCATGGAAGACGTGCTGGTGGGATTGAGAAGCTCTGTGAATATTTCTTTCACCTCCCGACGACATCGCTGGTTGAGGTCAACAGCACCCCATCTTCACTGAACACATTGTTAATGAAGTGCTGCTTTCCCCTCCTCAGCTGCTCGATGGTTTGCCAGAATCTCCTTGGAGCAGACAGAGAGTCTTCATCCAAGGCCTCACTGAACGCCTCCCACATCTGAATTTTTGCCACTGCAACAGGCAAAGCTGCAGACCGTTTGGCCCTCCGGTATTCCTCAGCTGCCTCCGGAGTCCCACCGGCCAGCAAGGCCTGATAGGACTCCTTCAGATTGATGGCCTCCCTAACCCAGGGTAACAACCACCAAGTTCGAGGATTGCCACCGTGAGAAGCCCGAACAACCTTGCGGCCACAGCTCAAGGCAGCTACCTCAACAATTGATATGCGGAACATAGCCCACTCGAACTCAGTGTCCCCACTCTGACTCAATGTCCTCAGTTGGGATGATGTTAAAGCTCTTCTGGTGGTGTGTGGAAGATCTTTCTGATGGGTTCTTCTTCCAGGCGTTCCCTACACGTTTGGGTCTACTGGGTTTGTACGGCATCTTCCCTTGTCATCTGATCCAACTCACTACAAGGTGGTGATCAGTTGACAGCTCAGCTCCTCTCTTCACCTGAGTGTCCAAAACAAACGGCCACAAATCATTTGACATGACTACAAAGTCAATCATCAATTTACAACCTAGGGTGCCCTGGTGCTAGGTGCATTTACGGACACCCTTATGTTCAAACATGGTGTTCATGATGGACAAACTATGACTAGCATAGAAGTCCAACAACAGAACACTGCTCGAGTTAGATCAAAGAGGTTGTTCCTTCCAGTAACTTCCCTTCAGGTCACAGTGTCATTACCCACGTGGGCACTGACGTCCCCCAGCAGAATCTGAACTGCCATTCGGTGCATAGGCTTAAACAACAGTCAGAGTCCATCCCTCCACCTGAAGGCACAGGGAAGCTACCCTCTCATCCACCCTGGAAACCTCCAGCACACTGGCACCAAGTTGGGGGGCTAAATGTAGGCCCACACCAGCTCGATGCCTCTCACCGTGGGCAACTCCAGAGTGGAATAAAGTCCAACCTCTCTCAAGGGGAATGGTTCCGGAGCCCATGCTGTGCGTCGAGGCGAGCCCAACCTCTAGTCTAGTTGGTCTCTCAACCTCAAGCACAAGCTCAGGCTCCTTCCAGAGAGGTCACATTCCATGTCCCAAGAGGCAGTTTTGGTAAGCCAGAGTCAGAGTACCAAGGCCCCAACCTTTGGCCACTGCCCATGGTGTCATGTATCTGACTTTTATGGTCCCTCCTGCAGGTGGTGGGCCCACAGGAAGCCAAACCCATGTTTCTTCTTTGGGCTGAGCCCGACCAGGCCCCATGGGTAGAGACCTGGTCACCAGGCGCTTACTAACAAGTCGCTTCCCTCAGCCCTGGCTTCAGGGTAGGCCCCGGTGACCCACGTTCGGGCAAGGGACACTAAGCTCCTTGATTGCTTTGTTCATCAAAAGTCTTTGGAATCAACTTAGGGACCAACAGGAACCAAAAATAATTAAGACAATTAAAAACAGAAAAAGTAAATGTTATCTAAAACCTGTCTAAATAAAAATGCTTTAAGATGTTTCTTAAAAGAGTCAGTGGAGTCTGAATAATGAAGGGAAAGTGGAACAGCATTCCAAGGCCTCGGGCCCACCAACTGAAACGTTCAGATTCCGTGAGTTTTGAAACGAGTATGTGGCACCACCAACAGCATTAGACTGAGGGAGATGGTGGCTCTGAAACATGGGTGTCAAACTAACATAAAAGGGGGGTCCGTGTATCTTTTGGTCATTGGATTTTGGTTTTCAAAACAAAATCGAAAATTGAAAAACGGATGTTTTTTTGTNTATATATATATATTATATATATATATTATATATATATATATATATATATATATATATATATATATATATATATATATATATATTTATATATATATATATATATACAGTAGTTATATATATAGTTCTATATATAGTTATATAGTATGTATTTATATAGTTATATATATGCTTATCTGAATATATATGTATTATACAGTATCTGAATATGTATACATAATGTGTGTGTGAATAAATTGCATCTTTGGTTGTATCTTGCTAAACAGTACAGTTTTGTATTCCACCAAAATTATTTAAATATGCTAAACTATACGTTCCTATACATGCAGTTTTAATTGCTGTATGCCTAAAATTTAAATATGTGACAATGGGATTACTATTCAGCGTGTTATGATTGATTAAATGCGCTGATACTTTATTGTGCCTGTCAAATATATAAGGCTGAGTGGAGCGGACGACAGCGCCAAGATGGCTGCCCTAAATCCTGCGCCGGAGCAAGCTATGGGTTATCTAGTGTATATATGATATCTATGCGGTCTAGCCTTCACGGTTACGTCGGCGTACGTCATGTTGCCTAGCAACCGTGACAGCGCTCAGCCTAAAGAAAGGAGCTTGAAATGCTGTTGTTTTTACTGCTTTTTTAAATTCTAGAGGAAATACAGAACTTTATCGCTGCTGACAGACATATCCAACTTACTTTTTTTTTGGCTATAAACGGTAGTTTCATGGATAATTTCATTGTCAGTATTAACTTTGTTAACTTGTGCATAATAAACAAATCAAAAATCTATCTTATTTACTAATAATTTAATAAAACAATATACTAGTATAATATTTATAACTTGTTTAAAATTTTAAATAAATTATTTGAAAATTTTGAAATTTAGAATACAGCATAACATTTCACAATATTTTATTGTTTAAAATCTATTAGTACATAAAGGGGTTGTAAAAATGTTAAAAACAGGGTATTTTCATCTATTTTATTAATAAAATAGCACTGAAGTGTTTTCATTGAGCATCAGTATATTTACCTTAAGCCTCATTATTATAATACTTTAATATCTTATAAAAAATTAAATCATGTTTTTGTTGTCCTGAACCAGACCAGACACTTGTACAGTACTGGAGTATTAATCTGAATATCCCAGTCCTGGACCGTTACTTTAACCAAGAAGATCCTAGACTGGATTTGTGATGATGCAGGGAGTCTCTGGAGGTGTTGCTTCATCTCCTGGACCTGGATTCATGACATGGTTGTGGGGCGACAACTGTTTTCTGGCTGGCAGGTGGAGCATCTTGCAGGTGGAGCATCCTGCAGGTGGAGCATGCAGGTGGTCTCAGTCAGGAGTGTTTGGGACGCCTCGTTCTGCTGTCCATCATGGTGTCATCCACCTGCCTAAAAACCCAGAGGACCTGCAGGTGGTGTCCCGTGGGTTTGCAGGGCTGGCACGCCACAGAACCTTGTGTTTTTTTTATTAACTTACTGTTAATAAAATGAATTATAAACAACTAGTTTTTGTAATCAATTTATTTTTTCAAAATTAAAACAAAACAAAGAAAAACACATTTTTCAAACTCATAACAATAATTTATTTACTGGTATTTGCAATTTTTTCTAGAATACTAAATAATCTTACCATCATCTCCCTACTTTCATTCAACCTTCTCTCTTCTGCCTCCCTCTGCAGCTTCATATCTTCTCTGATTAAGTCCATTAACTCATCCTCTCTGTTCTTCTTCCTCTTTCTTCCTTGTCTCTGTTCCGTTCTTTCCTCCTCCTCAGCCCTGTCGTCCTGGTCACCCACTGCTGTGCTTGGACCTGGATTGTCCTCACGGATGGAGGAAATTAGGACAGGAGGTGCAATGCAAGGTCTCTGTCCTAACGCCTCATCCATGAGGACAAACCAGGGCCATGTCGCAGCAGTGGGCTTCCCACTCACTCCTTCCCCTGACCCTGGATATTTGCAGTCCTGAACAGAGGAAATAAGATATCACAGTTGGCAAAAAGAGCAACAAACTTCTTTTTTTTAAAGTTTACATGTATATACGTACCGGATTCCAAAAAAGTTGGGACACTAAACAAATTGTGAATAAAAACTAAATTTAATGATGTGGGGATGGCAAATGTCAATATTTTATTCATAACAGAACATAGATGACAGATCAAAAGTTTAATCTAAGTAAATGTAACATTTTAAAGGAAAAATATGTTGATTCAAAATTTCACAGTGTCAACAAACCCCCCAAAAGTTGGGACAAGTAGCAATAAGTGGCTGGAACGCCAATCAACGCTCCGTTCAGAAGCCTGCCTCACTGATGGTATGGGGTTGCATGAGCGCTTGTGGCATGGGCAGCTTGCATGTCTGGAAAGGCACCATTAATGCAGAGAACTATGTTCAGGACTTGTCCCAACTTTTTTGGGATTTGTTGACGCCATGACATTTTGAAACAACATATTTTTCCTTTAAAATGATACATTCTCTCAGTTTAAACTTTTGATCTGTGATTTGTGTTCTATTCTGAATAAAATATTAGATGTTGGCACCTCCACATCATTGCATTCAGTTTTTATTCACAATTTGTTTAGTGTCCCAACTTTTTTGGAATCTGGTTTGTATCAACAGAGCACGTACAAATTATGTATTATAAAAACATGCATGTTAGGCTGATTGGTAACTCTAAATTGACCCTGGGTGTGAGTGAAACAGGTCCCTCTTGTAAATGAGTCCCCGTGGCTCAACGAGGCTAGCCTGTATAAATAAAGGTTGAATGAATATAATTAATTACACATGTACTGTACATACTTTGTATTTCTTTAAGTTGTCCCATTTCTTTTTAGCCTGCAGAGGAGTTACTTTATCCTGCAGGCCCATCTTCTCCAAAATTACCCTAATAACATAAACATAAAATGAATGAAGAGGGGAAACATGGAAATTAATGTCTTAAACCCACATTTAAAAAACTGTTTTCATAGCACAACACAAGACATTGCAGGTTATGTACCGTACAGTTTGAGGGTTAATGAAACTGTACTCTGAAGCCTAATGATGAATCTTGTACCTCCACGCCACAGCTGCAGAATTTTTAGCCCCC
>JBBPBX010027481.1:25004-37258 GCA_038048925.1 Garcialebias charrua | reverse complement strand
ACCCTTTGGTCCCATGTACTAAAGAGGCACCTCACCTTTGCCGTGCACGTATTCTAACCCCATAAATCACAAACAGAAGACAAATATGGGAGGGCAACTAAATTAAATGGTACTTAGCCTTGTGAGGTGCACTATAATAGATCTAAGAAGAAGATTTAGCGAAACGAATACATGTGCATCCTCCCATCCCCAACCGTCGGCTCTAACCCCCAATGATCTCCCTTGACACAGACGAAACTAAGGATCATAACAAGACCTGTACTGAAAACGGATCTCATTAGCTGCATGCGTACCTCTCTCATCATTTCATGGTGCCCTCCTTGGGAATATAGAAAGAGCGCTTTGTCTCCTCTTTCCCTGAGTACCTGTCAGAATCTTCCTAATTATGATTAATTGCACACCCAGAATTTCTTCACTAAGTGCAAATAATACCACAATAATGACAATTACAAATAAAGGAATGTTCCTTCTAAAGAATACATTACTGTATATATTAATGTCTGCTTCGTGCAACAATCTAAAACTCCTGCTGAGAATATATTACCAGAGAGAAGAACAATGTTTTGTTATATTCTTACAGTGACGTGGAAAACATCCATTTCTTGACAAAGCTGCAGGCTCCTCTGCATGCTTCTCCCTTGGTGGACTCAATGGTTATAGATGCTGTTTATGGCGCTGCTATGACAAGTGTGAAGGGCAGGCGTGCTGAAAGATGTATCACTCGTTTATCTGCTGGGTGTGTGAAAATGTTATTGTAAATGACCCTGCGTTGTGACACGTCTCACCAAAAAGAACACCCTCCCTTATTATTATATATTTTTTTGTTTTTCGCTTTTCGTTTTATTCTGCGTGACAACTTTTTGACACAAAGTGGCAAATATTGCACATAGCTCAGGAGGCTGAAAGTCTCATTGATTTTGAATTTGCGTGCGTGCTGTGCTTGTTGGTGGCGGCTTGTTATGAAATACATCAAATGAGATCAAATTATGATTTTTTATGATTTTTTTTGGTTTCTGTGGAAGTTTTTTGTAAGTTTGCAGAAAGTCGTGAAACCAGAAACAGCTAGCTGTGAGTAAAGTAGCAGGGATGAGTGACAAGAGGCAGACTAATGATAAGGTTTATAAGTTTTGATAGTTTTTTACGGCTCTCTGGTGCAGCTGAGACACATCATTGAGGTGTGCTCTTGAGAACAATGTGCCTTTGAGAGACTCTCGCTGCACTGAAGCTGCCTCGTCCTTCCGCTTTCTTGCTGCATGTGCTTTATAGCCGACAATAAACCATTTTAGTGCAAAATAAATTGGGATCGTATTGAAATGCCGGTGCTATATATGTCATCGAAGACATACAGTTATTTTTTAGCAAAGCTGGAGCGCAGTTCATCATAGTGTGAGTGCTGTGATGGGTCTGTTCCACATCATTGGCTCCTCTTGCTTAGTTAGATTGTGAAGGTCAGAGTTCTCAAGCCTTTTATGGCTGTTTAACTTCTGAGAATTATCACCTGGGCGGAACCAGCTGATATATTCTGCACCAAGCTCAGCAGAATGTCACAAATGTGCAGCTTGCATTTTGGGTACAAGATATAATGTCGCACCATTAAGGGAAACAGGCTAACAAACTAATCTAAAAGAAACATGGTGGTTTATTTATTTATTTATTTGTAAAATTAATGTATTATGGCACAACTGGTAGAGTTGATGCCTCTCAGTGATAAGGTTGTGGGTTCAAATTCCGGTCCGGGTACCTTTCAGGGTGGAGTTTGCATGTTCTCTCCGTGTCAGGAATCTGGGAGTTATTTTTGACAGTGCTTTTAAATTAGACAAACAGATAAATGCTGTAGTTAAATCCGGTTTCTTCCAGCTAAGACTCATTGCCAAGGTGAAGTCTTGTCTCTCTTTCAGAGACCTTGAAAAGGTGATTCACGCTTTTATTACTTCTCGCTTGGACTATTGTAATTCACTGTATGTTGGTTTAGACAAATCATCTTTGCATCGTTTACAATCTGTCCAGAACGCAGCAGCTCGTCTTTTAACTTCAACTAAAAAATATGAACACATAACCCCTGTCCTGGCATCCCTTCACTGGCTCCCTGTCTGCTATCGAATTGATTTTAAGATTTTATTGCTTGTTTTTAAAATCTTAAAAGGTCTGGCCCCGTCATATTTATGTGATCTTATTAATATCTACACTCCTGTAAGAGCACTCCGGTCTACCAACCAGTTTCTCTTAGATGTCCCCAGATCCAAAATGAAATCCAGAGGTGATCGGGCTTTTGCGGTTGCTGGTCCAAAACTGTGGAACAGTTTACCTGAGAAAGTAAAGACCGCTCAGACTGTTGACACTTTTAAATCTTCACTTAAGACTCATCTCTTTTACTTGGCATTTGATCCTCGCAGAATGTGAGATCAAATTTTGAGCAGATTTTATTGTTGTTGCATTTACTGATAGCTTTATTATGTTTAGTGGCACTAGATGTATTTTACTTTGTTTTTATTTTTTATTTTTTACTGTAAAGCACTTTGGTCGACTTCGGTTGTTTTTATGTGCTATATAAATAAAATTGACATTGACATTGACATTGACATTTTTTTTTTACATTGAATCATAAATGCAATAAACAGAACCCAAACCCATTAACACCCCACCACCACCACCAATTTTTGTTCCCTTTCAGATTGGTCTCTCGGTGCAACATACTTGCTATGGGAATTGCGCCCCCGCGCGATTACCTGAAGGAATACATTCACGTCTTTTATGGCAGGGGGCATCACCCAGCGCCAGAGGTACCGCCCTTTAGGTACTTAGGCGACTGACGCCCCTCCATCTTCCTCTTTTTTGCCCTTCACCTCGCAAAAACCTGAACTACCTCTCTTCGCGGGACTTCTCTGCTGCTCCATCGCTCAACTTGAGGTGAGCTCGCTCCCTGCACAGAGCGCACAGAGAATTTTTCCCTGCATACTGCTGGACTAGCGAAAGGTAGCCCAGCACATTTCTATAACCTCGAGGTTTTCTTCTCTCCTCTCTCCTACAGGTTGCTTCGCTCGACGGAGTTATAACTGCGTCACAACCGCTGCCTTGTCTAACACTAGCTTAGCGAGCTAGCCAGCGAAAGCGACACGACGGAGGAGACTCTCGAACAAAGAAGAAAAATGATTCTGGAAGGTCTCGCTCGCCTTGTCTCGGACATGCCTCCGGAGAAAGGGAAGCGAAAGACTAAACTTCAAAGGAAAGCCAGGGGGACGGCGAGCCCAAACTCGCGCGTCTGTCCCAGCGGCTGTGGATTTTACCTGGCAGCGACGGACACCCACGAGGCCTGTCCAGTCTGCCTGGGTATATTTCATGCAAGACAAGCTCTGGACGCGCCTGACTTTTGCCCACACTGCAGCCAGATACTGGACGCGGTGCTACGGCAGCGCGTGGACCTCGTGGCTAAAGCCATGGGAGGCGCAGCTGGTCCACAGGACCCAGACACCACGGAGACCCACACTCCGACGCCAGAGCTTGAACACATGGCTCTACACGACAGTACGCGAGTCAAATGGGTCGACAGCCCTGACCCGCTTGCTACCATTGGGGACCTAACAGTCGAGTTCGACACCAGAGGCATGATGAATGAAGACGAGATCTCCATCTCAGCCTCGGGCAAATTTTCAGCGGAGGAACCAGAACTCGAGATTGAGGATCCGGGAGAGCACCTCCCTAGGACCTCGATACCTGCACTCCCTGAAACGGACTTCTCCATCCCGGCTCTGTTCGACCTGTGCCACAGAAGGGCGGACGCGTTGAACATCCCCTGGCCGGAACCCCCACCTTGCCAACAGGTCACGAGGCTGGCGGGGAACTATTTTTATTCAAAGCAACAGGCTGCAACAAGGCAAAGGATGCCCGTGTTCCCAGACTTCCTCACGGAACTGACCCGCACCTGGCCTCAGCCACGAGCACCCATGCTTCTCCCCCTCTCACAATTCCTCGACGTGGAGGGCATGGATCATGTGGGAATAGCTAATGCACCTCAGATTGAGGACACGCTAGTGTCCCACCTAGCTCCCAGATCATCAGGAACAAAGCCGACTCTCCCTAGCAAAGCTTGCAAAGCCTCAGCGTCGCTTCTCGAAAAGTGCTACAGAGCTCAAGGACTCGCGGCGCGCGCCATGAACGCGTCAGCGATGATGCAGGCCTGCCTTGCAGAAAAATTCCAACAACTGCAGGAAACCTCGGATAAGCAAGCTGCTGCCGAACTACTGGACAAAGCCCGCAGAGCTACAGACTTTGTCCTTCGTATGATGGGTACAGCTGCTGTGGCTCAGGGCAGAGGTATGGCGGAAGTGGTCATCGCGCTCCGCCACCTGTGGATGACGCTGACGGATTTACCAGAGGGACAAAAGGTGCCTTTTCTCCACCACTCGATAGAAGCGGAGGGACTTTTTGGCCAGACTTTGGAGCGAATCCAAACCAAGCTGGACCAAAGGCGCAGGCAGGCTGAAGCTCTCAGGGTGGGCATCCCTCGTCGGAGTTTCGCCCCACCCAGAGAGCCCGCTGGAAGCAGACCTGCACAGCCGTGGCACCGCTCGACGACGCGTGCACCACCGCAGAAGCGGACAGCATACGAGGAGGAGCCTCGGCAGAGACCCCCGCCGAACCAACCTCGCTCCGAGCACGCATGGACTAAAAACAGGTTTGTCCCACGCCAAGCGAGCAGGCACAGGGCCTCCTCGGCGAACCGGGACACTCGTCAAAAACGTGCCTGATGAACCAGGTTCACGTTTACCTTTTCGACGACCTCCTGCCCACGAGGTAACAGGAGTAATAATAATAATAATGAATTCCATTTATAATGCACTTTTCATTAATAAAAATCTCAAAGTGCTACAAAGTGTAACAAAGCAAAGATCAAAATAAAACAAGTGATAAAATCAAATAAAATCAATAATAATATCGACTAAGATCAAAGATAAAATCATGTGGATGCAGATTAGGCTTGCTTAAAAAATAAATAAAATAAAACAAGTGATAAAATCAAGTAAAATCAATAATGATATCAGCTAAGATCAAAGATAAAATCATGTGGAGGCAGAATAGGCTTGCTTAAAAAGAAAGGTCTTTATGCTGCTTTTAAAGTCAACCAGTGACTGTGGAGCTCTCAGGTCGTCAGGGAGGGAGTTCCACAGGCGGGGGGCAGCCACACAGAATGCTCGGTCTCCCATGGTCCTCAATTTGGTCCGAGGAATATGAAGGAAATTACTGTTCTGTGATCGTAGAGACCGGGTGGATGAATATGGTGCAAGAATGTCCTTTAGATAGTCAGGTGAAGTGCCGTGCAAGCATTGATGGGTAATGAGAGCAGTTTTGTACTGAATTCTGTAGGTGACAGGAAGCCAATGGAGGTTATGGAGAATGGGTGTAATATGTTCAAATTTACGAACTCTCAACAGAATCCTTGCTGCACTGTTTTGAATGTATTGAAGTTTCTGAAGGTTTTTGCCAGGGATACCAATAAACAGGGAGTTGCAGTAGTCGAGCCTGGAGGAGACAAAGGCATGGACGAGTTTCTCAGCATCAGGAAAAGTCAGAGATGGGCGAAGTCTGGAGATGTTTCGAAGATGGAAGAAGCAGGTTTTAAACAGATGCTTAATGTGATTTTCAAATGTAAGATGAGAGTCCATTTTTATTCCAAGATTTGTAACAGAGGTGGAGAGGGGGATGTCTTGACCAGAGAAGGAGATTGTTGTTAAAGTTGATGTTTGTATCTGGTGAGGGGTGCCAATCAATATGGCCTCAGTCTTCGAGCAGTTTAATTGAAGAAAGTTCTGATTCATCCATGCCTTTATTTCCTCCAGGCAGGCAGAGAGAACAGTGAGTGAAGACGGAGATAGGGATGATGATGATGTTCCAGTCCTGATGTAAAGCTGTGTGTCGTCGGCATAGCAGTGAAAAGAAATGTTGAACTGATTGATAATTTGACCTAAAGGCAGCATGTAGAGGGAAAACAGCAGGGGCCCCAGAACTGACCCCTGAGGGACACCACAGGAGACACCGACTGTCTGGGAAGTGGCATTGCCAAGGCTAACACATTCCAGCCTATTGGAGAGGAAAGAATTGAACCAGTCCAGGACAGTGTCACAGAGACCGACCTCCACATGAAGACGGTGGAGGAGGATACTATGGTCCACAGTGTCGAAGGCTGCAGTGAGGTCAAGGAGGACAAGGATGGAGGGAGAACCAGTGTCAGCAGCCATGAGGACATCATTTGTTACTCTCAGCAGTGCAGTCTCAGTACTGTGAGCTGCTCTGAATCCAGACTGGAACTTCTCATACAGAGAGTGTTGCTGTAGGTGGTCCTGCAGCTGAGCAGCAACTGTTTTCTCCAGCACTTTGGACAGAAATGGGAGGTGGGAAATTGGGCGGTAGTTAGAAAAATTGTCGGGATCCAAATTAGATTTTTTCAGAAGAGGCCTAATGATGGCAGTTTTTAGAGGCAATGGAACATGACCAGATTGTAGAGACTTGTTTATTATTTGTGTGATTAATGGGCTTATTGCAGAGTGATTGGATTTTATGAGAGACGAGGGGAAGGGATCCAGGGCGCAGGATGAAGGCTTCATTTTCTTGAGGATGGTCTCCACCTCACTCTGAACGACTTCATCAAAGCTGCTCAGGGTCCCAGAAAGCAGACGGGTAGATGGCACACTAAGATCAGGGAGGTTGTGGAGCTGAGATCTGATAGTGTCAACTTTGTTTTTAAATGATGAGAGGAACAGGTTGCATTTTTGAACAGAGTCCTCATGAGTTTGTTTAATGGGATTAAGCAGATGAGTTATTGTGGAGAAGAGCTGTTTAGAGTTTCCAGGGCAGGTGTTGATGATGTTGGAATAATATTTGGAGCGTGCTTCTTTAAGAGAATAGGCGTACGCTTTCTGATGTTCTTTGTACGCTTGCTTATGTACCGAGAGACCAGATGATTTTACACGTCTCTCAATAGCACGGCCAGTTGCCTTCATCCTGCGCAGCTCACCAGTGTACCAAGGGGCTGAACGGGAGAAAGACACCAGTCTTGACTTCAAGGGAGCATGTAGGTCCAGAAGCTCCTGGAGAGATTGGTTGTAGTAATCCACAGAGTCATCTGCAGATGAGTGATTGACAGCGGTCAGGGCGTGAAGATCAGCAGACAAAACATCAGGGGAAATGTTTTTATAGTCACGGAACTGGATAGGTCGTTTTGGGTTAGAAGCAGGCGAAGTTGAAGGCACTTCCAGGGAGATGACCCTGTGGTCTGAGACACCCAGGTCATATACAGACAAGTTATTGAGTACAGTGTCTGTAATCACCAAATCCAGAGTATGCCCCCTGTTGTGCGTAGGGGCGTCCACATGTTGGGTGAGGTTGAGAGATTCCAAAAGAGACTTAAAATCTGTAGCCAGAGGGGAAGAGGAATTGTCCATGTGGATATTTAGATCGCCAAGAAAAATAGTTTTTACAGGGGAGGTGCAGAAAAAAGTGAGGAGGTCATGCATTTCTGAGTTAAATGAAACATGCGGTTTGGGAGGTCTATAAATCAATATAACGTTCATCAGGAGTGGGGCTTTGAAGTTGAAGGCCAAACATTCAAAAGAAGAAAAATTATGAGAAGACAGATGTGACAATTTTAAATTACTGCGGTAGATTACAGCCAGACCACCACCGCGGCCAGTGCAGCGGGCTCTCTGCAGATAACTGTATCCGGAGGGACAAGCTTCATTCAGAGAACTGAACACGTCTGGTTGATGCCAAGTTTCTGTGAGGCACATGAGGTCCAAGTTTTTCTCCAGAATGTGATCATGAATTAGACATGATTTATTGGATAGTGATTGTACATTGAAAAGTTCTATTTTAATGCCAGTTGGTGTAGGAGCCTTTTGAACCGGTTTCAGCAGACTGAAGTCCACTCCACGTTTTCCTTGCCACTTTGTGAGCTGTGGACTACAAGGGACTACAGACGCAGCGTTCTGATGACGTCGTCGAGGTGCGACAGTCCAGACAGTAGCAATCGAGTCAAAGCCCGTGTGCCTAAAATAGATGGTTTTCTTTCGAGAGCTTCTGTGGATGTAGTGAGGTCTACGCAAAAGTCCCAGTTGTTTGATGGTGGAAATAGAAGGAGGAATGGAGCAGTTGTTAAGTCCAAGCAGCTGCGAAACGGAGTATGTCAACATCGCGCTAGCCAAGCCGGGGGAAGCTAGCATGGAGCTAGCCACTAGCAGCAGACCCACGGCTCCGAAAGAAATAACCAAGAAGCAGTGAGAGGCAACTTGGATGAGCATATTTTGAAGGGGAGCACAGAAGAGAATCCAGGACAGTCCAGATGACACAGGAGGTTGACAGGCAGCAGGTGAGTGGAACAATAATTGCAGCTACGTAGTTCTTGAAGCAAGTTCGTGCTGGAGTTTGACAGGAGGTTGACAGCCCAAATTCCGGTTAGGAAGTGCTAACTAAGCTGTCCGTAAAATCCTTATTAAAAAAAAAACACTGAACAAAATAAGTCCAGATAAATGTCTAAAAAATAGCAACAGTAAAATAACTATTTAGCGTGAAGAAGCGGCGACATCACGCCAGCGTCCTCTCCAGCTGCGTCCAAAAAGGTTTGCACCTTGTTCAGACTTTATTTGTAGCAAAGTACAAAAAGCTGATAATCATGTTGTATGCACAAAACATGTTTTTCCTGCTGTGTGTGACATCAAATCATGTATGTCGTTGCACGTAAGCACGAATGAACTCATAAAACAGCACATCTCTGTTTTATTGGAAAAAAAACACACCAACACAAATAAAGTCAACGGTACGGGCCTCTGGCCGGTCAGCCGTCATAAAGGGGGGGCCACATCCCCCTCCCTCATGGCTCATGGGGCGCTAGCCTATTCAATAAGCCCCAGCAGGGTGCCTTTGAACCTGTCTCCAAAAGGCAGACCCAGAGGCGTCTGTGAACAGACCCTACACCTCTCCCTAAGGCAGGATGGAAAGGGCACGTGTCCCAGCCCCCGCTCCATTAGGAGCAAGGGGCTGGCTAATACACTAGCCAGATGACCACGTGACACGTTCACACCACAGGAGAACACGTCGGATGCCCCAAAACAGACACATTTTTCACACCCTCTGAAAAGCGGCTGTGATCACGCTTCTGTGCGTGTAAAAGGATCGGAGTTGAACCAGGTTTTTCCTCCTGATTTTGAAAGGAAACTGGGCTCCTTATCAACAAATCACCTTGAGTCTGCCAGCCACAAAGGACCATCCCCACGTCCACACATCGCTGCTGCTCCTTTATTATTCATGGAGGACACAAAGCTCGAACAGTGGAACTGCAACACGTGATGTTCCTCACAAGGCTGCATCAACCTTGTCCCCACACGGTATCCCACCTGGGGGGACAATAATTAAAGTCAGGAGGTCTACTCGTTTACAGAAACAGCAACCCCTCGACCCAACAGAAAAACCTGTTTTGGGGGTAAACAGTAGTTTTCCTGCTCCAACTCATTCTAATAAAATTAATAGACTCCATCTGTCTTCGAGGAGACTCGACCAAAGAAGTCTTTTAGCACGTCAACGTGGAGACCCGCTCCCCAACTTGGTGGACTCTCAAAGTCTCACACAGGGAGTCACAGCCCAGCTGTTTAGGCCAGGTTCTGGAATTAATTCCAGCCTGTTAGCCGAAAAAGACAGACTGATGGCGTCGGGTTTGCCTGAGAACGTGGTGACAACTATACAAAATGCCCGTGCCGGGTCAACACAATTTCTATATGCACAGAAGTGGCGCATCTTCGAAGCCTGGTGCTCAGAAAGAAATATTATTTCTTATGCTTGCGACCTGGCTCAACTTTTAACCTTCCTTCAGGATTTACTGGAAAAGGGTCGTTCCTATTCAACGATTAAGGTGTTCCTTGCAGCTATCTCTGCCTGTCACGAGGGCTGGGGACACAGGACTCCTGGAGCACACCCAATCATAATGAAATATATGAAGGGTGTGCTTCGAACTAGGCCGCCCAGCAGGACCTTGACCCCTGGTTGGGATCTTGGTCTGGTCTTGGGGGCTCTTTGCGACCCACCATTCGAGCCTCTCAGCGAGATTAAGATAAATCTTCTATCTTATAAAACTGCTCTTCTCCTGGCTCTTTGCTCGGCGAAACGCGTGGGTGACCTCCATGCATTATCTGTACACCCAATGTGTACCAGATTCGCCCCTGACGGGTCAAAGGTCACACTAAGGCCTAATCCCGCATATACTCCCAAGGTCCTGACCCTGAACCATAGGAGTCTGGACTTTGATCTCTCCTCCTTTCCACCTGCTCCTGTCCTCACTAAGGAACAGGAAAGGCTACAGGCTCTCTGCCCAGTGAGGGCTTTACGCACCTACATGCAGAGGACAGCCGAATGGAGGAAAACAACCCAACTGTTCGTCTGCTTTGCCGCACCTGCTACAGGAAAGGCCCTATCAAGACAGCGCCTCTCACATTGGGTGACGGAGGCCATTAAGAGGGCTTACGGTAGCAAGGGTCAACAAGTGCCCCCTGGAGTCCATGCTCACTCAACCAGGGGCTTGGCCACTTCCTGGTCATTGTTCAAGGGCGTGTCAGTTGCAGACATTTGTGCTGCTGCGAACTGGAGCTCTTTAAACACTTTTGCAAAGTACTACAGTTTGGATGTTACTGCGTGTGACGTCACTCAGGCTGTTCTTTCTAATACACAATAGAAAGTAGCTTTGAGATGCCTTCTGGTCAATGGCAGACGTTTTCACACTAACAGGCATTTTACTGAGCATTTCAAGGGCGTGAATGAATTACGTTCCCATAGCAAGTATGTTGCACCGAGAGACCGAACTGAAAGGGAACTGAAAGTTATGCACCATAACTCATGTTCCCTGAAGGAAGGGAACGAGGTGCAACATAGCTGGCCCTTTTCAATGCTGAAAGCTCGGTGAAGTGCAAATTTTCGAGGAAGATGGAGGGGCGTCAGTCGCCTAAGTACCTAAAGGGCGGTACCTCTGGCGCGGGGTGACGCCCCCTGCCGTAAAAGGCGTGAATGTATTCCTTCAGGTAATTGCGCGGGGTGCAATTCCCATAGCAAGTATGTTGCACCTCGTTCCCTTCCTTCAGGGAACATGAGTTATGGTGCATAACTTTCAGTTTTAATGACCTCATTGGTGGACCAGACTGAAGTCACCTGCGGGCCACCAGTTGAATAACCCTGAGATAGACTTTAACAAAACTGTCAGGAAATCACTGGATGGACGTCCACACTGATTCACTTTTAGAGTAATACGAATTCAAGATGGCTGCCAAACCTAACCAACATTAGTCATTAGTTAACACAAAAATGATCATAACTCAGTCAGTTTAACAGCAACTGAGCTAAATCTGGATGTGGTAAGAGCTGACAGTCATCCACAACACAGTGGATTCAGAGCGTGTAATATTGCATGAGCTTGTGCACAACAGTATTTTTAAAGTTTAATAATAATAATAATAATTAATTCAATTTATAACGCACTTTTCATTACTGAAAATCTCAAAGTGCTACACATATATTGAATGCTACACACATTCATAAACCGGTGGCGGCAGACTACCATGCAAGGTGCTTTCCAGTCCTACCGGGAGCAACTCAGGGTTAAGTGTCTTGCCCAAGGACACAACGACACATGGTGCGGGTCCCGGGAGTCGAACCGCCAACTTTCCGATCGGGAGACGACTGCCATTACCACTACACCACGGCCGCCCCGAGACCGAACTGAAAGGGAACTGAAAGTTTAGCCAGAATGATTACAACTCTGCCCCTTTTGAAAAGGCAGCAGGCGTTATGCATTTTTTCAAAGAATAATTGAACTAGTTAGGATTTTAACGAACGACTGATGCTTATATTTCCCAAATCTAAGCATATTAGTTATCCTCAATTCCCCAACTTGTTTTATTATTTTAATTTATTTTAATTACTTGTGTTTTTTTGTGAACAAATTAGAATCTATCAACATTTCCTTCTTGAAATTAACATAAGCTCTGGAAAAACATGTTAAAATTCTGAAACTGCTATTTGGATCAAGTGGCTTTGTTGAGTTTTAAAACTGTTGCAAATATAATTAACACCCTCAGTGAATGAAAACACTGTCAGCACGCCGTGCAATCAGAAAATTACCATAAGAAAGAATTTCTACATCCACAGAGCTGAAGCTTGGGGGTAGAAAGTTTCCCTTGCAGCACCAAGGTGACATTTTATTTCCAACTCTTAATTGATGTTCT
>JBBPBX010027481.1:0-23259 GCA_038048925.1 Garcialebias charrua | reverse complement strand
CATCACACTTCTTTTTTTTTTTTTTCTCCCACGATGCAGAGGAAGAAAAACAGATTATTTTCCACCATCACATTTTGCTCCTTGTTTTCTGTAAAGTATTCATAACTGAACCGAAAGGTTTTGGGGAAAAGAAGCCAAACCTTTAAGATGTTCTTGTAAAAATAAAAGACAGATTTATTTTCTGCCACCAGAGGGAGAGTTGCTCTTCACACACACATGCAGAGCAGTCATGAAGCCCTGATGAGGCAGCTCAGTGAATCCTTGAATTAGATTCACAACTTTGGCCATCTTCTTTCATAACGATCTGGTTCATAGTCCATGTACATGCACATCCTGAGCACCGGTCACACAATCACAAACGTCTCCAGCTCAAGTATTCATTCACCGGAGGGTTCCTTCAGGCCTTCAGATTCCTCGATCCATCAGCGACGTGGAAAAAAGCAACAAAACAAAACAGTCAGCTCCTCCATTTAATATTGTTTGTTTTGTTGTTTGTCAACACAACGGAGGAGATGTGCTCCTCTAAAGCTCGGTGTTAAAGAGGCGCCCCCCGAAGAAGAATACACACAGCGTTGCCATGGCGCCCATTGATGTGCAAATGGTTTCATTTAAATATTTTTAAGAGGATCAGCTCAGATTACGCCAAAGTTTGACAGAGGTAATTCGATGGCTTGTGTAGCAGCTTTGTTTGTCGAGGCCATCATTCAAGGCACGTCAGACCACCTTCACAAGCCGCATAGTCTTTTTAATGAAGTTTACTTTGAGAGAAAGGCCAAAGCTGCTACAGAGCATGGGCTATACGTCGAGAAAAGTCTGTCGTGGGGTGTTTGAGAAAGTGTATAATCTGTGTTTATGCAGATGATAAAAGTTTAGATAAGAGCAGAAGAAGTAACTGCAACATGCTCTCCTGTTGAATGTGACAATGGTGTTAAAAAAAAAACAGCCGAAAGCTGTTGTATAGTAGCATCCAGCGGATATATTTGCTCTTTTTTTCCTGCATTATAGATAAATGCACCATGGAGACCCCCCAGTATTCAGGACAAGGAAGAGTAGCTTAAATATTTATGCCTAAGCCTCTGGAGGCCTGCTATTAGTAGTAAAATGTTTTACTTTCTGGGGCTGTCACTCTGCTCCAGCTCCCATTAACAACAGGCCTGACAGGGACCTCTGGGTCAAACACTTTGAGGCAACAAAAGGTGCTGATGAAATCACTCAGCGAGACCCAAATTACTTCTGTGTCATTGCTGAACAATATTTTCTCCCCAAAGCATTCCTTCTTCTGTTAATGCCACGACCCCGTCCTCTGCATATGGAAAGGACTGTTTGTCTATAACACTGGGGGATGGAGATGAGGAGAAGTTCATGGACAATGTTTGCGGCCGTGTTAGCCCCCCTCCCTCCGCACACAAGCGGTGAAGCTCTCCTCCCTCTGTTTTGTTGCGCTTTGTGGAAAAAGTTGATAAAAACAGGTTGTAAATGGAGATGGGCAGTTGGAAATGAACACGTTGGGGTGGAGCAGTGAAGCGGGAAATCCAAATATACAAGACCTCGAAGGAGACGGCGGAAAAGAGACGGAGCCAGGGGAGGCGGTGGAATTAAACCTTAAAGTTTTCTGCAATATCATTTTTTGTGTTCTTTCATAACTCAATAAATTAGAGTTTAGTTTATTCATTTATACATTTGTTTAAAAGAAACATAACAAATTCATCCATCCATCCATCCATTTTCTTCCGCTTATCCGGGGTCGGGTCGCGGGGGTAGCAGCCTAAGTAGGGAGGCCCAGACTTCCCTCTCCCCAGCCACTTGGAGCAGCTCCTCAAATTCATTAAAAAGAAAAAAAAAAACTGAATGTAAAGGGTGCAGAAAGAAGAAAAACATTTTTATAATATATGCCCCGTATTTAAAAAAAATGTATAAAATAACTACAAACAAACAACAACTTAGGAATGAACAATCTCCAAAGTGAAAGAGTAATTAGTTAATCTCATGCGGTACTTGTTTTAAAATAAACAATAGTTAGAGCTTTTGAAGGCTATGAGCAATTACTATCTTACCTGTTGTAGATAGCTCTCCAACTATACCTGAGTCAAAGAAATTAGGTTTAAAGCTCCACTCTTTCTTCTTCTGGTGTATCCATGTGGACTTCATGGAGCTTTAGATCATCAGTGACATATCCGCCCTTTTCGTGCAAGCCCACTATCACTTTGGCTTTGTGGGGGGCTTCATTAACCATTTAAACCATAAACTAGACATGGCAACATACAGTATGGCCCGCGGGCCAAAAGTGGCCCTTGGGCAATCACCAACCGGCCCTCAATATCCTTAAAGAAAAAAACAAAAACATTTTTAAATAAGTTGAGCACCAGCAGTTTTTCTATTAAACTTAAGGAAGTACAAATTAAACATCTTGGAAACAACAAATTATACTACAATTTACTTTTTTTAAGTTGTTGCTATAAATAAAAATTTAAAAAATATATTGTCACAAGAGCCAGTTCACACAAACCCAGAAAAAACTTTGTCTGTCTTCAAGAAAAGTTATTTTCCAAATTTTCTGTGTGGCCCTTATTGCTTTAAATGTTTTTATTTGGCCAAATGGAAAATCAATGTTGAGCCGGAAAAGGGTAGCATGCCTTCTCCGGGTCGGGGAGGAGGTCCTGCCCCAAGTGGAGGAGTTTAAGTATCTCGGGGTCTTGTTCACGAATGAGGGAAAACTGGAGCGTGAGATCGATAGGCGGATAGGTGCAGCGTCCGCAGTGAAGCGGGCGCTGTACCGGTCTGTCGTGGTGAAGAGAGAGCTGAGTCAAAAGGCAAAGCTCTCAATTTACCGATCGATCTATGTTCCTACCCTCATCTATGGTCATGAGCTCTGGGTTATGACCGAAAGAACGAGATCTCGGATACAAGCGGCTGAAATGAGTTTTCTCCGCAGGGTGTCTGGACTCTCCCTTAGAGATAGGGTGAGAAGCTCAGTCATCCGGGAGGGACTCGGAGTAGAGCCGCTGCTTCTCCACATCGAGAGGAGCCAGTTGAGGTGGCTCGGGCATCTGGTTAGGATGCCTCCTGGACGCCTCCCTGGTGAGGTGTTCCGGGCATGTCCCACCGGGAGGAGACCCAGAGGAAGACCCAGGACACGCTGGAGGGACTATGTTTCTCGGCTGGCCTGGGAACGCCTTGGGATTCCCCCAGAGGAGCTGCTCCAAGTGGCTGGGGAGAGGGAAGTCTGGGCCTCCCTACTTAGGCTGCTACCCCCGCGACCCGACCCCGGATAAGCGGAAGAAAATTGATGGATGGATGGATGGAAAATCAATGTTGCCCACCAGTAGACTCATAGAATATGGTGTAACGGTTGATAAGAAAATGAGCATTCACAAGACCCGTTGTGATGTTTTTTAGATTGAATTGACTGGTTCATACTGCTGTTGTCAGGGTATTGTTTTGCACAATAGGGTTTAGCGTATTTCTTAGTTTACATAATAATAATAATAATAATGAATTCAATTTATAACGCACTTTTCATTAGTGAAAATCTCAAAGTGCTACACACATTGAATGCTACACACATTCATACACCGGTAGCGGCAGACTACCATGCAAGGTGCTTTCCAGTCCTACCGGGAGCAACTCGGGGTTAAGTGTCTTGCCCAAGGACACAACGACACATGGTGTGGGGAACCGGGATTCGAACCGCCAACCTTCCGATCGGGGGACGACTGCCATTACCACTACACCACGGCCGCTACATATTAGATCCTTATTACAGTTTCTTTTACAGTTTATATATTTGATATATTGTTGGATGTAACTGGGACCCTGTGTACACTATTTTGGTACCACCTCATGTACAACATGTGATGCAAATGACAATAAAGAACCTTGATAAAATGACAGCCACATATCATGGTTTTGGCCTCATTCAGACTAGCCATTAGCTCATCTACTGTAAACACCGGAGGAAAATACGCTCCGGTGTTTAATACGCTTTGTCAAATTATTAACAATAAACAAGAAAAAATTGTACACAATACGCCTCGGTGTTTAATACGTGTCATCGCCACGCGACGCATCAGCTTTGTCCTGATCAAGATGGCGGCGACAGAAGCAAGCCAGTACGAAGAACTTCACAAGGAAACACGGTAAAAACAATTATTTTTTTGCGAGAAAAAATATATTTCTTAGCTGACTTTATAGAAGACGTGCTCCTGAGTTTAACGAAATGTTCAAATCAGCTGGATTTTTAAAAAAAGTTTGCCGATTTTTATGCAGGCGCCAGGCGGGTCAGACCGGACGCTTTCTTTCTTTAAATTTAGCTAAATAAACGCTTAAAAAATATATTTCTTAGCTGACTTAATAGTAGACGTACTCCTGAGTTTAACGAAATGTTCAAATCAGCTGGATTAAAAAAAAAAGTTCGCCGAATTTTAGGCAGGCGGTCCGGGTCGGACCGGACGCTTTGTTTCTTTAAATTTAGCTACCGGTAAATAAACGCTTAAAAAAATATTTCTTACCTGACTTTATAGCAGACAGTCCCCCTGAGCTCAACCAAATGTGAAATCAGCTGGATTTAAAAATCCGCGGTGTGGTTTACGGTATCTTGCTAACAAAAACAGCTACATCCACAGCCAGGGCGAGCAGCGACAGAGTCAGTCCGACCAAAGGAGGCTTTTTTCGGACACATGCAAGTACACCTCGCTGAGCAGCTAGAAACGTCTGGAAGTGGCCCTCTTCCTCTTCGCTCTCTGAGTCCTCTGCTGCTGCCCAGAGCGCCCATAGCGGCCGAAACTGGTACTGCACCATTTTTGCCCAAAATGTAAAACGGCGAATCAGAGCGAAAAATTGGTCTAAAAATATGGGAAAAAATCCATAAATAATACTCTTTGGTGTTTAATATGCAGGACATTCAAATGAGCAAAAATACAGCGTATAATACACCGGAGAATACTGTTAATTTCTTCAAACTGAACTTCTTAAAGAGATCATATTTTGTTCCCAAACTTTTCACTCACCCTTCACAGCTCTGAACTATCCCTTGGACAGTTTGTCTACATAATTGCCAAATTTTCCACATAATCCTAAAAACAAAATATTTGTTTGTATTTTATCTCTGGAGTTTAAAAAAAAAAAGGGAAAATAAAGTTTGTTCAAATAACTAAAATACTTTATTCAAACTTAATGAATGTGATTTGACAAGAAAAAAAGCTAAAAGTCAAAGATTTCTATTAACAAAAACAAAAAAAAACTATAAAATATTTCTAAGAATGGAAAGCTCAAGCCGTATTGGAACGGACCAGTCGAGCAGTTTCAAATCGCCCCTCTCAACCCTAAGTGGGTGGTCTTTTTACTGTGGGTAACTGTGCAGTCGCCAGGCTTTTATACAGGGAGCTTTTTTTTTCCACTCCAGGAGGAGGAGGACTGGCTCTCCAGACGCAACAGTCACCTTCCCAGCCCCATACATCCACAGAATTAGATTCATGCTACACTGACTTTATTTAAGCTAGGAGACCTGGCAGAGAGAGAATTAAATGACAGCTAGTTCTCTGGGCCTTTTCTCTGGATTAAAGGATGATTCAGGAGAGGAAGGCAGAATGGCTTAGAGAAAGAATTCATTCAAGGAGAAAGAAGTCTATAGTGGGTTCTTTTTCTGTCTAAGAAACGTAACTGAGACTTGCAAAGGTTGCCAAATTCGATTGAACACTTTAGACATGTGTAGAAATTGACAGGGGGATAGGTTGTTGGCCACAGTCCTTGTTCACTTTCTCTTTGAGAAACACACATAAACTATCATTTCCTTTAAACAACATGGAGTTTCATTTAACTAAATACAGTAGATGTAACGGAAAATAAGCTGAAATCCCCTAATAATTTTAATTAAAAAAAATTCCTATTGCACGCAATGTGTTATCTTAAACAAGATCAACTTTTGTTTTCCATGTTAAGCATTAATCACAGGAATGTGACAGAATTAGATGTATATTTATTTACCTAGTTCAAGGTACACAGTCAATATTTGAGTGCCACCCAGGCATGTGAATGAAAAGCACCGCAGCCTCCGAGTCGAGAAGAACGGTTTAATCTGACCCTATAAGTCATACATTTCAATGGTATCAAAGGGACCTCCAATTAAAAGCGACAAACAAGTCTTTGGAATGTGAACCAACACAGTTAAAAGTGCTTCATGAGTGTGTATTAGAGGAATAAGTTGTGAATTAGCACTTTGAATACACAAGCCTGTGTTCATTCCCTGAACCCTTTCACTCATTCAACACGCAAAGGGGAAGGGGTCTTTTTGAAGTCAGTCAGTACTCTTTCTTTTTCTTTTCTTTCTCCCTCTCTCATCGAGCAAAAGAAGATTGAGTCAGCCTAATCTGCTCCTTGTACATTTGAATGTCTTCTGCAAAGAGCTCATCCTGGCTGCTTGATAAAGGTCCAGGTGCAGAGACAGTGGCTGGGCCTAACTTCTCTGTGGGGGCTGTAAATCATGGGGAGAAGACCAGCCTTTGAAGATTGTTGAAGCTGATTTGTGGCCGTAAGGGCGAGCCCTTTTCCAGCCCCGCACAATGCTCTCACCCGACCAGAGAGCATGTCAGAAGGAAGCAAACTCATAACTCGCTGATATGCTCGAGGGCCCTCCAACGAGCTGCACAACACACACTTCATGCAGCGAGGAGAGCGACTCCTCGCCGACAAAAGTTCAAGTGGGGAGAGACTTGGGTGACACCAACAGGATTTAGACACTGTCTGAAAATCATATGCAAACAAAAATGTTAAACAGGTGACGACAAGTGCTGATGCCAACAAAACAGAGCCTTCGGACATGTCAAACACTCTCTTTGAAAGCGTTGTTAAGGAGAAAAACACAAGACAAAGCTGTGAATTTATGGCTGATATATTTCAAATTTATCTGAAGTTCCTAAAAGAACAGTTCAGATCTTTTGACGTTGAAATGGTATAAGCAACATCTTACCTGCTGTAGATAACGCTTTGAACAACCTCAATTTGGAGAAAGACAAGTTTTATCCTGATTGGTGGATTACCAGTCCAAGCAGGCCCAAAAACAAAATGCATTGCTGCCATCTTCAAAGAAACTCCAGTTCCAAAAATATTTATGTGAACAATTACATTGTAGGTTTTGCATTAAATTGTTGATATGGCAGAAATATTTTGATATTCCTGCAGGAAATACCCTGGGATTGTACTACAGTTACTGTAGTTGCTGCAGCTTTTTGTGCTGCAAATTCAATCTTCATTTCTACAGGTTAGTCTCATTGAGTCACGAGGACTCATTTACAAGAGAGACCTGTTTTAAACAAAAAAAATAAATAAGGTACGCACAACAATAGACAGTCATATGAAAGCGTTTAAAATGAAAAGTATAAAAAAGAAGTGATATAAAACAAAATTTAAAATATAAAATGGTGTAAGATGCTAAAAACAGGGACAAGGAACATTGAATTTTGCATTGAACATAACTGGAGTTTAAAATCCTCTAGAGAGGTCAGAGCTTCAGATCTTTTTGCAAGGTATTCCAGGAAACAGGAGCAGAGTAGGAGAAGTCTGTTTTGCCTAATTCAGTACACACTGATGGGACACTGCAGGTAATGATGTCTTGGAAGCACAAACTAGCTGCGCTGACAAAGTGACATGGAGGAGGAAATGTATGAAGGCAGCAGACCAAGACGTGATTTAAAGATGAAAATGTACCAGTGTGAGAGTCTGTGTGAAGTTAATGATGTCCAGTTAACCAGTGAATACAGGGTGCAGTGAGGGGTACGGTAGTTACAGCCAGTTATTAATCTTAGCGCATCATGATAGACAGCATCCAGCATCTACAGGGTGCTTGTAGGAGCGTTCATGTAAATAATGTCACCACAGTGAGGGGAGGAAAGTGGCAGTTACAAGGCATTTCCTAGCATTCAGCATTAGACAGGATCTATTTCTGACAAAGAAACACAGTTTTAATTTCAATTTCTTTACCAAATGTTTTTACACAAGGCTTAAAAGAGAGATGTGCACTGACCAAGATACAAGTTTGTGTAAAAATTGACAAATTCAATGGAACACCATTCGTAGATAAGATAGAAGGAAAAACTGCGGGGACAGAGTTCCTGTTGGAAAACCACATCCCTTTGGTTTTATCAGCATTTAGCACCAGTATGAGACGGAACAAATCTGACTGATGATGTTGAAAGCTGGAAAACCTTAGCAAGAGTTCTAGCTTGACAATAAACCACTGTGTTGTCAGCATAGAAATGGAATGGTGTATCAGGTATGATTTGACCTACATTATTTATGTAGATTGTGAAGAGGATGGGTCCTAAGACTGAGCCTTGAGGTACACTATAAAAGCAAATTATCAAATGAGCATATGATGTCAAGAAAAAAAATGGTGTTTAGATTTTTTAGCCTTTGCTTGAACCACTTTGAACTTTTTGACATTGAATTTCCACTTTGGGCTCACCCTCAGATTAGCTTATCTACCTTGACAGAATTATCTTCTGTTTTTCCAAACTTCCAGACATCTGCAACAAGTAAGATGTTAATTATCCTTTTTTTTTTTTTTCCCATTTATAGATGGCCTCCCTTCTCACCTTATAGCCATCCTCTCACTCCAATATGTATTTTTTTTAATAGAGAGAAAGAAAGAAAAGAGAAAGTAAGACAACAAAACAACAATTATCCACAAAAAGAGCACAAGGCAAACACACCCAACCTCCGTCCACAATCCTGCAAAGCACATGACAGAACACAGCAACGAAACATACATGCATAAAGACTAATAATCTTCATGACCTTGCAGTAGATTTCTATAAATAAACATACCCATACCTACAAATATATATACAGTATACATACATATACATTTATATTCATTCATATACCCATCTACATATCTGCATATATCTACATATACATCCCTGCATCCATTTGTGTGTGGTTGTGAGCATGCATAAGTTAATAAGGTTCCTCCAATAGAACATGGACCTTACCAAGCTCCGCCCACAGGGCCGCGTTTCATTGGCTAATACCCATAACACGTCACAGCGCAGCTTCCACGTGCGTGCCGGTCTCACAAAACAAACGCTACGGTAGCGTTTGTGAGACCGGCACCACATGCTACTTACATTGCTAGCTAGCATACGTGCAGATTTTTTCTGCGTCAGGGCTGGAAAAATGGTCCTCCACCGTCAGTGGGGTATCTGTACAGGAGATGTCAGGTACCCTGACCGTATTTGTGGAAGTAAAATTCACCGTTTCCCTATATGTGAAACTGAATGCCTTGCTTGGATCAAAGCTTGTGCACGACCACAAAACTGAACAATTATTTCTTTCACCAGCAGAGAAGGGTTGACCTGCTTTTGAAACCTGCTAGTTAACAACACGCGGTCACGATGAGAGAAAGCCACAGTTCACTGAACGTCCTGGAAGTTGGGAAGAAACAGCTCCGCTAACCCCACATGAGCTAGCTAACACAACGAGCTCTACTGTCGATTTCACCTAAAACTGCACAAAATCGTGACACGAAGGCTGGATTTTAACTAACACACCGGACGGCTGAGCTCGTTAGCCCTCACAAAAGTCGCTGTCGGCGTGTTTAGCAGCTAAAGCAGCAACGGCTAACCAACCACTTAAGGAATGAATGGAGATTACAGTTAGCATTAGCTTTGCGACCAAGGCACACAAACTTTTGCCAACAATAGAAATCGCTGATTTCAAAAGTAACCCTCAAAACCATGAATGCCTGACTTACCCAGCCTTGCAGGACAATAGGCATCAGTGATCCTGTCCACAGCTGTAATAATGCTGAGCCTGAGCGTGTGAGGAGCTGATGTTTTCCCCATCAGACGGTAGCATTAGCGGTGACGCGCACGCTGTTTGGAGGCATCGCGTGGATCAAACAACTTGATAACGTCCAAAAAAAAAAAAACATGAACTTGTTGGTTCCCCTGTCCATTGTCATGGCTGATATTTTGTTGGAATCTGGCAGAAATGATACACTATTCGACTCAAAAATACCCTGCAGTCAGTCGACGCCATGTTTTCCATTGACACCAAAGCTGCGCTTGGGAGACGTGCAGCCATCTTGGAGCTTAGGGGGCGTTTCTGGGCGGAGCTTGGTAAGGTCCATTTAGTAGCGACTGTGAAGCATCAGAGATCCGTCCCCCCAAAGCCCGAGGCAGACGAAGGGCGATCAAAGCCCAAGACTCCAGGAAGGACCCCGAGCCCAGAGTCCCCAGGGCCACCCGAACAGGACCAGCCACTCGCCCACTCCCCAGATCCGACCAAGGGGAAGAACCGGACGAGACGGACAAATCCCACCAGCGACCACATACAATGACCCCCCGGGGTCAAACGCGACAAATTCATAGGCACCCGCCGGAGCCCGCCGTAACAACGTAGCCCCAGGGCCGGTCAATGTTAATTATCCTTAATCTTTCCACAAAACCACACACTAAATTGCTTATTGTTGTACATAACAACCAGCTGCAATTTCCAAAGAACATTAAGTGGAAAACTTCTTTCTGTTGATTCATTTCATTATCCATTTTCAGACAGCACTATTCTGCTTTATTTAACTGTGTAAAAAGTGAACCATATAGACTGGGAAATATTGCAAAGAGTGATGTGGTTATAACCCCTAGTGAAGTCCAGCAGGCTATAGCAAACTTGTGTGAGAATAAGGCAACAGGTTCTGATAGCATTACAGCAGAACATCTGAAATATGCTAGCCAAAAAGTGGCTGTGCTGCTTGCAATTTGTTTCTCTGGGTTTCTAACCCATGGCCAGTTGCCTGATTCTTTATTATCTATCACTCTTGTGCCGGTAATTAAGGACAAAACTAGTAAGGTTGGTAGCCTTAATAACTACAGACCAATAGCTTTAGCTAGTGTGATCTCTAAAGTGTTAGAAAAAATCTTGCTTGATCGTCTTAATCAGTTTATTAGTACAACAGATAATCAATTTGGTTTTAAAGCCAAGTTGGGAACTGATTTCTGTATTTATGGCCTGAAAGAGGCAGCAAGAGCATATCTATCAAAAAAATCATCTGTGTTAATTGGGTTTATTGATGCCTCTAAGGCATTTGATCGTGTCAATCATTACAAGTTATTTGACAAATTAAAACAGAGAGGTGTTCCAGATATTATTATACGAATTTTAGTTTACTGGTATTCTAACCAGAAAATGCATGTAAAATGGGGCAATAACATCTCTGCTTCCTTTGGTGTGAGTAACGGTGTGCGTCAGGGTGGGCTTCTTTCACCTGCCCTGTTTAACATTTATATGGACGACCTGTCAAAAGAATTGAACCTCTGTAAAACTGGATGTGTGATCGGTGATACCCTGGTTAATCACTTTATGTATGCTGATGACCTGGCTGTCCTCTCGCCCAGCAGTGCTGGTTTTCAACAGTTACTGAATATCTGCTCTGATTATGGGCTGAGATTTGATGTGCAGTACAATGCTAAGAAAACGGTTGTGCTAATATGTAGGACTAAAGCAGACAAACAACTCTGTTTCCCTGATTTCTTTTTGTCAGGACAAAAGTTAAATGTTTGCTCAAAAACTAAATATCTGGGTCACTACATCACTGACCAGCTATGTGATGATGATGACATTTATCGACAGTGTTGTACGCCCAGGCAAACATTCTGAGGAGGAAGTTTCACATGTGCACTAATGAGGTAAAAATGCATTTGTTTAAATCTTACTGTACATCCTTGTATGCAGCTCCTCTGTGGTGTAAATTTAAAAAAGCTAGCATGCAGAAAGGTTGCTTACAATGACTCCCTGAGAATTCTACTTAAAGGGGACCACACATGCAAAATTCACTTTTTAATGTTTTTTTACTAAACTTTGGGTATTTACTTCATAAAAAAACAGTCCTTGTGCCAAAAAAATGCACCCAGTGGTTTATTTACTCTAAGTAGATTTATTTATTTTTGATAAATACACCAGGATTCACACTTCCTGCATTTATTGACGTCACAAGCCGCCAGCCAATCAGATCAAACCTGAGTCCAGCCCCTCACCTAGCAACCCCTGGTTAGGCTCAACCCACTTCTGTATTAAACACATGACTGTTGTTTTTCATGATTTCATCTCATCTTTTGTTTATCCATCCATCCATCCATCCATTTTCTTCCGCTTATCCGGGGTCGGGTCGCGGGGGTAGCAGCCTAAGTAGGGAGGCCCAGACTTCCCTCTCCCCAGCCACTTGGAGCAGCTCCTCTGGGGGAATCCCAAGGCGTTCCCAGGCCAGCCGAGAAACATAGTCCCTCCAGCGTGTCCTGGGTCTTCCTCTGGGTCTCCTCCCGGTGGGACATGCCCGGAACACCTCACCAGGGAGGCGTCCAGGAGGCATCCTAACCAGATGCCCGAGCCACCTCAACTGGCTCCTCTCGATGTGGAGAAGCAGCGGCTCTACTCCGAGTCCCTCCCGGATGACTGAGCTTCTCACCCTATCTCTAAGGGAGAGTCCAGACACCCTGCGGAGAAAACTCATTTCAGCCGCTTGTATCCGAGATCTCGTTCTTTCGGTCATAACCCAGAGCTCATGACCATAGATGAGGGTGGGAACGTAGATCGATCGGTAAATTGAGAGCTTTGCCTTTTGACTCAGCTCTCTCTTCACCACGACAGACCGGTACAGCGCCCGCTTCACTGCGGACGCTGCACCTATCCGCCTATCGATCTCACGCTCCAGTTTTCCCTCATTCGTGAACAAGATCCCGAGATACTTAAACTCCTCCACTTGGGGCAGGACCTCCTCCCCGACCCGGAGAGGGCATGCTACCCTTTTCCGGCTCAAGACCATGGCTGTTTTTGATTTTTTTTGTTTATATGTTCTTAATTTCATGTGTACAGCACTTTGTTGCAGCTGTGTTTTTTTAAATGGCTTTATAAATAAAGTATAATTGTTATTTTTATGTTTTAGTTCAATTTTTAGTGTATTTGCGATCGCTGCCAACGCGCAGCCGGCAAAAATTAAACGAGCGGACCACAGGCGGAAGGACCGGGTTCGACGGGACCCTCTTCCGGCGCGATGGAGCGGAGCTTCAACTGTACAGCCTTGCAGCAGCCTCGCAGCAGGCTCGCAGCAAGAGGACCTTCTCCTTACAGATTAATTTACGGGAGACACTTGGTGAACTTTGTGTTGTCTTCACTGGAACAGCGATAACTCCCAAAATCTCATCGCGTGCAACGAGCGGAGCTGGCGAAAACCGGAAGAGGAACAAGCTAACATTAGCTTCGGATTCGGGTGGTCTAATGCTAAAAGGAGCAGCAAACTGCGGCGCGCTCAGACGGGTTTCGGTAAGTTATCTTAAGCTAACACTAACAGTAAGTCAAATGAGTAATAAAAAAAGAGCTAATTTTAAAACAACAACACATTACAGATACTGGCTGTTACAGAGGGCGTGAACAGATCGTTGAAGGGCGTGGACTTCAAGAAACCGGTCGTTCAAAACGAAAGTTAAAAATGGCAGAATTAAAAAGGGTATAATTGATTATCTAATAATTATTTTGTGCATTAAATTGAAGGAATAGGGTCTGGATATCCCACAGAAATACCATAAAAATTTAAAAAATACATCTGAGGTCCCCTTTAAGAAACCCAGGTTCAGCAGTGCAAGTGAAATGTTCTGTAATAATGCACATGTCAGAACGTTTCAGGCGCTCATGAGAAATTTGATGTACAAGTTTATGCGTCGCTTGTGCAGCTCCATGACCAGTCTTATTGTAACGTTTTCACATCCCTCTGTCAGTGCGCTAAGATACCAGTCGGCTCTGTGGAATCATTGGTAGGCAAGTCTTTTGTAAGATTTTATTTTTATTATATATCTATTTTTTCTTTTTTATTCTTTCTGTATGTGTTGTGTGTGTTATGTTTTTTTTTGTGGACCACGAGTCGGTTGAATAAAATTGATGATTTCCATTGCTAAGAAGACCCACAGCACATGTAAAACAGGTTAATGTTTGTTCAGATTTTCTTGTGAAACAAATAGATCTTCACAACAACGGCAAAGCCGGTAATCCATGACAAACACACACTTATTGCTGCTTTTCATTTGCCTGCTCCAGTGCCATCTAATGATGGCAAAGAATAGAAATTAGCCGACCGTTGCTTGCTCCTTAGAGTGAGTCAAGGTGGCTGGCGCAGAGCTGAAGCTGAGCCTTGTGAAGCTCACTGTGACACGCAGGCTCAGATGCTGCTGTTTGTTATTTAGATCCTTATTTACACTTGTTGTCAGAAGGAGGCTGGAAGCACGGCAGTGGCTTCCTATGGGCTGGATAAGAATTAGCTGCAGGGAGCAGCCCAGCAAGCCCATTTAGCCCAGCCCATGCCCCGTCATGAGAAGAAATGCACTGAGAACTTTATGAGACGTTCAAACACCACTTCTTTCCCCATGCACTAATTTCCTGATAGCTCAGAGACCTCAGTTTGATTTCAAGTGTGAATGCAGGAGACCAGCGTCTTCACAGTTTCCCCTTAATCTTGCAGAAGCACAAAGAAGAAGGAGCTCATTCCTCTTATCTGCACTTCTTTATAGTTCACAGAAAAGTGTGAGATGGAGGCAGCAAGCCCAAAAGTGACGTTCATTTGCGGTTCTGAAAGTGCTGGTCTGGCTCTTTCATCACATTTCATCATTTTCTGCCTTTGCTAATGAATTTAATGAGGCTCCCCCCAAAAAAAGGTAAAGGCAAATGAGTGGAACTACATTTTTCTGTGCATCATCACAAAAACTGACACGTGAACATGGAGTTTGTCTGCACTCACTTTGGAGAAACTTCACTTGAAGAAAAAAAATTGGAGTACCGGTATTTTGCACACGGAGATGCTATTTAGGGCGACACATTTCTGACTCCCGTCATCCAGAAACCACCAGATTAATAAAGTCTGTGACACACTGTCTGATAAGATCAGACCATTTTAAAGGTCTTATCTGAACCGTTTAGAGAGGTGGGTGCCCATTGTGATCTTTTTTTGTTTGTCGACTTCCTGAGAGGACGGGCCGTGCAGCTCGCAGGTATCAGCAGCTGTGTGCTATGTACGCCTCTGATCCGGGCAGTTATTGACTTCCTGAGATTTGAATTAATTACTTGCTTCACAAGAGAAACTGGATTGCAGTGCAACTCACCCCACCACCCCCACCCAATCCCTAAGAAGTCCACTCATTCTTCGGAAACTGCCCCATGGACTTGCAGATGGTTTCACTGAGATGTGCTTTCCCATAGAGAACAATTACACAGGGGATTGTGGCGCTGGCACAAACCCGGAGCACACAGTCTCCATTCTGAACATTTCAAAACAGCCATAGGGGAGGTTTGTGACTTAACATAAATTAGACCACCAGGGAATGGGGAGATCTAAAGTGGTGGAAGGGCATCATTGCAGATAAACGCGCTGTGCTGGGAGCTTTTGCACTAAAGAAGAAAGAAACTTATGTGACACCTAAGATACAGTCACCAAGCTTTGTCCACATGGGAACTCTGTCTAAAGTGATATTGTTTACTTGTAAACATGGCAGCATTTCTATGAAATGGGTTTTCATCCACACAGAAACACAGCAAACAATCCAAAATCTGTAGTGACTATACCAGGCCTGTATGTGGCGCTGTAATGCTGTTACAAAATACAGGTAGTCCTCGACTTACGGCAGTCTCGACTTACGGTGATTCGGGGTTACGTCAGGTATCTCATTAAATTTTTTTTTAGAAAAATTGAAAAATTGAAAAATCTTATTTTATGTGTTTAAATGTTCTTGATTTTATGTGTACAGCACTTTGTTGCAGCTGTGGTTGTTTTAAATGGCTTTATAAATAAAGTATTATTATTATTATTATTTAGAAGCCGATTTACACAGTTTCCGACAGTTTTCGGCAGTGTCCGGCAGTTTTCGGCAGTGTCCGGCAGTTTTCAGCAGTGTCCGCCAGTTTTCGGTTAGCTCCGGCCTCGACAGCCGGCTTTGGACGGACCGTGTGTCTGATCAGAGGTTGCCTCACTCAGATACATGAGCTGGAATTGCTCGTTGAACTCTGTGGACGTCTCAGGCCCGGAGCAGCAGCCGCCGATCGCTCTGCCGCATCACACCAGGCCGGCCGACACCACCAGCTCACCGCGAGATCCGGTGACCATCCCGCCGCTACTGTCCCTGCCATCAGCCGGCCCCACCGGGGACACGGAGCTGAAGGGCGGCGGAGAGGCCTGCTGCAGCCGGGAGCTCGCCTCGATGCTCCGCCTGGCAGCCTCGGATGTTGGTGGTACAACGAGCTAACATGCTAACACGCGGAGAAAAGGCTTTGAGGCCTCGGCTGTTGCCGGGACATGGAGCTAACATGCTAACACGTGGAGAAACGTCTTCGAGGCCTCGGCTGTTGCCGGGACACGGAGCTAACATGCTAACACGCAGATAAACGGCTTCACCAGCTGCCAGTAAGTTATTAACTCTTTTTTACCTTCATTATGGCTCCAAATGTATGGAGCTAACATGCTAACAGACCTTAATGTAAACAGTTTGGACTGCGTGAAGCAGCAGGAAGCTGCAGAGCTCGGACGTGCAATGAGCTAACATGCTAACAGATGGAGGAAGAATTCACCAGCTCACAGTAAGAAATTAACTCTTTTTTTTCCTTCATTATGACTCCAAATGTACTCTATGTGTTTTTTGATAATTATGTAGGGTACTGTACTGTGTTAGGATAGGCGAAGTGCTTGGTGACTGTACAGTACCGTACATGTACGTGTATAAGTGGCGGCCAGTGTGTATGTGTTTTCCAACTTACGGTGTTTTTGACATATGAACGGGCGTAGGAATGGAACTCGTTCGTAAGTCGGGGAGTACCTGTACACAAAAAACAGGAAAGAAGACACAGCAGAACAGTGTAAACATAGGAGAGACAAAAAAAGAGCATGGCATATCTAAGAGCAAAAATAGCCTTTATTTTGTGGACTGACAAAGAAGTGGAACTTCTTCTTTGTGTCACGATAATCTACTTTTGTTGCATTAGTTCAAACTTCAGAATAATATGAACAATTACAGGAATGCTATTCGGAGAAAAACTTGGGTAAACAAGTTTCAGTCTTTTAAAAGCTATTTCAAATTTTTTTAATCTGTATTTAATATATATTGTCATTTCTTTCTGCAACGTTTGTTTTTTGTGATGTTGATCTTTCAGTTGGATCATAAAACCCTTTCTAGTGATTGGAAAAAAAAAAATCCTAAAAGTTTTTAAAAACAAAGCAACCAGCCCGCTAGATGTTTTGCTTCCTAATCTGGAGATTTTTTTTGTTCAAAGTGCGGCGTTCCACGCTTAGAATTGGGATTATAACGCTATTGTTTTTGAAAATTTGTGTTTAGGCTGTCCACATGAGTATGTGATGGTGGCTTTTAAAATTACTGTACTCTCAATATAAGATAAGAAATTTATTGATCCCATAGAAAATTGTTGTGCCTGTGTTTCAGTACAAAGGAACAGGCACAGAATCACACAAGATATACAAATAACAGAACAGGATTTTTATTTAAATACAACTAAAATGCAGATGAAAGATTGATTAAAAAAACATCTATGTGGTCAAAGCAGATGGCCACTTGTCCTGAGTCTGGTTCTGCTAGAGGTTCCTTTCTGTTAAAAGGGAGTTTTTCCTTTCCACTGTTGCCTTTGTGCTTGCTCAGTGAAACTGCGACCAAATGAAGACTCAACGCGTCTGTTGGCTTCCTTCCTTGGATAAATAATGTTACTAATTGAATTTTTATGTATGGGAATATTTTTGTTCAGTACCCTGATATGACTTCTGTTATGACTTGTTGCTATATAAATAAACAATTGAATTGAATTGTGGTTAAAAAAAAATGTCTGTGTTGTCGGGACTTTAATTTATGATAATTGTAATCACCACAAATGTATCTACTCACACCGTGGCACTGTGCTTAACTGTCCTGTTTTCACGTCATGAACGTATAGGATAAGAACAGTTATTAATGTGAAGAGATGATTACTGTAGGTGGTGTGGATCCTGCTTGCTGATTGGCTCAAGGCCTCCTCCTTGGACTCGTTAGCCGTCAGCCCTGTTTCCCAGTGATGGGTGCACTTCAGCGGCGATGAAGCAGGAACACAGAGGTTAGCCGTGGCTGCTAATTAACCTCACATTGTGACGACTAACAAAGAAACAAAAGGAACAAAGTGGAATTTCAATGCAAGGAGATTATCACGACCACAAAGAGCGTGGTCCTGGATCGTGCACTTAATAGGGATTTTCACACCGGCCGTGACAACATGAGATTGGATCAAAGACAAATGAAGTTACATTAACAAAACAAAGAGGTCTTGTCATGCAACAAGCTAGCCATCTGGGTCTTTCCTGGGGTAGTACCAGGCCCCGCGTGCTCAGCGTCGACCGGCTGCACCTAGACGATCACCTTCCTCTGCAGCTCGTGCAAAACTTTATTGCAGCTTTGTTCCGTCTGAGAGGAGGTAGCATCCTTCCTCAAACACACGGAGACAAAGGAGAAGCCCCGCTTATTGTTGTTCCTTTCCCCCCCCGTCCCACCAGCTGAATGGCAATTATCACCGACTTCCTATATGCAGCGTGGAGCCAGGGCCCACTGAGGTTGCCCTGACCCTGCGGTGTCCAGGGGGAAAAAGACGGGAGCTGTCAAAACTTACACCTCTCCTTGGCTCCTGTGGGGAGTTCTCCTCCAGCTGCCGCCCCACGGGGCTTCTGCTGCACACTCCTGCTAATCAGCTCCATCTCATCTCTGGAAGGCCCCTCGAGTGATTGCAGGCCCCTTTTTCTCACCTCTGCTACCTAGTGCACCTTTGAAGTCCTGCGTACGTGTTAGTTTATGGCTGGAGAGGGTATACGATAAGATCCCAAGGAAGGTGATGGATTACTCGTTCCACGTTTGAAAGGTGGGGGGAAATAGCCAACTGCTAAAATCCACAGCTTCTGTTAAAGCTGTGACACCTGAGAGCTAAAGCACTCGAGAAGCAAAAACGTGGCTGTGTGAAAACGGTTAAGTACCTTCATTAAAGCCAATTATTGGTACGAGCATCGAGCGGACCCCTCGCGTTGTGGCTCTGCGTGAAGTTGCTCCAGGTTTTGTGGTGAGATTTCCCCTTTGAAAGCAAAGGCAAATAAATTAGATGATCAAACTGTTCAAGAGTCCAAAACAGACAAGCTGGGACAGAGCAGACACATTTGGCTCCCAGCACACACACACACACACACACACACACCCTTCACAGGCATGTCAAATTAAGTGAGAAGATCTCACAAAAATGAAAAATTGGCCGCGATGCGCACACTTCTGGAAGAACAATAAAAGTTTGAAGTTGATCCAATTAAAACAGTAAGCATGTGGATCAGCCAGACTGGAAGTTTATAACGTCAGAAGTGCAGACTGGTGTTTGATGAAGGGTTTTCTGTTGAACGTGTGTCTCAACTTGCCTTTAATACACACACACACACTAGCAAAATCAAGCAATCGTTCAGGTACTGGATTTACATCGTGACAGTCATGACACTGTTAAAAAAAAGACATCATAGTTAAATTAATTTTATTTACATAGAACATCACAGAAGTTTGTCCTCTCAGGACTTCACAACCTAAAAACACACGTGCGTCTCCTCACACACTTAACATTGACAGGTTACAATATACAGCATACTTTGTATTTCTCCACTTTGCAAAACTGATTATGCAAAATTACATTTTAAACATTTATTTCCAGCTCCAAACTTGTATTTGTTTAATAAATAAATAAAAAAACATAAGGTGACACATTATCTACAATGATTACTCCCTGGATAAACGAAACTTTTCTTTGTGACGATAACCTTCAAATTTCAACATCTGGAAAACCTCTGTAGTGAGCCGAGAAACAAATTAGACCCCTTTTGAATTTGCTGCGTTAAAAAGTTTCCCCTTGCTGTAGAAGAAAGAGATAAACCGGAGGATGTGTGGCCTGCCGTAACTCCGTGTAGCCACCGTTTGCTGCAGCTCGGTGGAATTTGGCCGCCGCCACCCGCTGACATAATTTGTTTCACAGTCACCACCCAGAAGCATGAATCAGATGTTGACACTTTAATTTCATGCACACATGGGTGTTTGGCTGAGCCGGCCTCGGCTGCAGCCCCTCGTCTCTCCCGCCAGCTGCCCACACCATACCTGACCTTTGACCTTCTGCTGCTGCCATGTTATGTATTTAACCCGGGAGTGGCATGTTATCACTGATCATTTTAGTGACGTGACGACTGGAAAGGATAGAAGTTTTAGAGTGTAAATTTAAAAGAAAGGAGAGAATCTGCTGCTTGTTGGAGTTTTCAGCTGTTTCAAAAGCTTTATTTAAAAAGTGCAAGCTCAGCTTTCATGAAATGGTCTCCTCCACCCATCAAGAGCGCCCCGAGTCGCTCTGTTTACCACTGAACTAAATCTGTTTACCGTGGTCCACATCTCCATCTGAAAATATTTGCTTTAGTTGTTGTTTTATTTTTGCAAAAATCTACTCGCGACGAAGCGATAAAGTAAAGCCGCCGTGTTTCGAGGCGTCAACGCCTCGTCGGGGGATTGACACGTTTGCCGAGCGTGATTAATGCGAGTTTCGCCTTGTTGCTGATTGTTTTCGCCGCCTCGAAAAGTCGGCGCTGACGAGCTGCTGCGGGCGAGACGACGAGCACCTTGTGCCGCTCGGCCTCATTCTGTCAAAAGCAGCTGCACCAAGTATTTTTTAGTAAAAAAAAAAAACACAAAAAAAAGTGACCACAGCAGCTGGATGAAAGAGAAGATCCCACATCGTCTGACAGCGTTTCCTGTGAGCGAGCATACATTTCCAAGACAAACACATAAAGAAAGAGCTGTTTGTGTTCGTCGGGAGCTGAAAACATTTGCTTACTCTTTACAAACAGTAAACACAGTAAATAACAGCAGCCTGTCCACATCAGCTCCTCACTCGAGGTTAAGTTGAGTTTATTGCAGAGGCCACTGCCTGCATGCATTAAGCAAATCATAAATTATACATACTAATTACCTCGGGCTTCCACTTTAATGAATTATTTTAATTAAACTACAAAATGGGCTTTCGCTCGTTGTCTATATTTCATCCCCCGCCTCATATGACCTTCTTTGTCTTAACATAGTTGAAAGAACAAGGAGAATGCGGGTTTGGACTAAGTTTGTGGTAAAATAAATAAATATATAAATAAGAATACAGTAAAATGTAAAGTAAAAAACTATAAATTTAGACAAAAATCCAATATGTTTCTTTTTTAAGTGTTTTGTGTTACAATTTAAAGAATGGCCGAAACAAATGTTTCTTCTATTTTGTTTAATTTAATTTACTTGCTTTTGTTAAATGTAAGGATTTAATAACTTTGTCCCCAGAAAACTTTCATTTAGTTTTGATGTAACAGAGACCTTTTTTATTATTTTTTTAAAACAGATTTTTATTTAAATTACATCTTTCATCATATCCCAAAGTTATTCGAAGCATATTGAATTTTGTTAAAAGTTTAAGAAGAAATCCTCTTGTTACTGTTCATGTCTGAAGATCATTTTACAATAATTTGAGGCCTATTAAACACTTAAATATTTTTGGATAACACGGCAACAAATCAGAAAAAAATCGAAATGAATGGAAAATATTTTACAGAATTTATACTTTGTTTTTTAAATAAATTTTATTATTTTTCAGGGATTAAATCTCAACCATATTTATTTTTCCTGCCGAGCCAAAATAACAACAACTCCATTCATTTTTACATTTTAAATTGCAATCTTTTCAGTTTGAGTTGCCAGATTGAAAGTTGCAAACTCAAAGCGAGGGAGTGCAAAAGAAAAGAAACCATCACTGTTGTGCAAACAGTGCGCGGGGGGGAGGGCTGCATTTAAATTCCAAAAGGGTCTCGCAGCTCGTTTCCTAGTTCCCCAGTCAGCAATGTGTTTGTGGAGAAATCAGTCTTTTTGTCTCGCTGAAAGAGGCTAAACCTACATTGGTGGCCCAGTCCAAGTTGACCATTCTTTGCACTTTCAATCCAAGTGAATGAGTCAGAATGAAGTGGAGCCTTTATTTGATCTGCTGCACACAGTGATGGAATCCTGCAGGATTTGTTTAATGCTCAGAAAGAGGCTGTCGCTGCTTCATCCCTCGATTTCATTTAAAGAAGGCCGCAAGAAATTTGTTGTAAAAAAAAAAAACATTTAAATATATTTGTAATGTCTAAACCTGTTGAATAAACAGGGCAGACTCATAGAATGGAAAACAACAAACATATTTTTTCTTAAAAAGATTAAAAAAAAAACATTTTATTTGTAAACTATGTTAATGTTTGTTCTTTGGCCCAGTTGATCAGCTTGATGAATGAAGCTGTTTGTCTGCGCTGTGAGCAGAGCATCACAGCTCCCTGCATCCTAATGCACCCAACGCTCTCCACATCGATTATTACTAATATTAATATGTATTTACTTGAATTAATTCACAATTTATGATGTCACTTATTTAATTAATTGAATGATCTGTAAATTTGGTGTTTATATATTGAAACCAGTCACTCACAATAATAATATTTAATTGTATTAATAATTTTGCATTACTTGGATGAAACCTTCAGAAACATTTTGATACTTCACTTTTTAATGAGAAAATATTTCGCTAACCCACCCCCCAATTCACTGCAGACCAAAAGCAGGCATGCTTGCAAAATTGAAACAAACTAAAGCAGCAACAATAACAACAGTAACACAGTTTTTTTTTAGAATGCATGCTTTACCTAAAAAAACAAAAACAAAAAGTACAAATTTACACCACAGCTTTTAAATTAAATGCTTCACATAATTCCTTTTTGTCGTTTGTTTCTGTCAAATAGATATTTAAAACTAAAAAGTGCATTTTTTAAAAATTATTTTACAACAAATATGGTCACATCTCGCAGTTTGCAGGACAATCCAGTGTTTCACTTATGTCTGTTCTTCTTTTGCAGATGAGAAAGAAAGAATGTAGATCATGTTTGGTCAGTTCTTCCTTGTCGTTTCATTGTTCAAAGTAAAATAAAAAATACGGAGCCTCGCAGCTTTATTGACAAACAGTGGTCCCAAAAAAACGGTGCAAAAGTTTGACCAATAATAATAATAATAATAACAATAATAATAATAATAATTATTATTATTATTATTATAAAAAGCCTGCTCTTATCTGTCTCATCCAGTGGCTCCACCTTTAACTTTTCTACAATAATAATAATAATAATAATAATAATAATAA
>JBBPBX010027480.1:10094-27649 GCA_038048925.1 Garcialebias charrua | reverse complement strand
AATTCTACTTAATTTTCTTGACTGTAAAACATAAACTAGATCACAAAATGAATAATTCTACTTAATATTTCTAACTGTAATACACAAACTACATCACCTATAATTCTAATTAATTTTCTAATTCTAATTTTTTTATTTATTTTTTATTTTATTTTATTTTCCATCCCAATGCTGAATGGTCTCCCAGCCATCTGCCTAGACCAGGAGTATGCAACCTTTATGGTCAAAAGAGCCATTTTACACCTTCGGTCACTACATTAAGCATGTCCAGAGCCGCAATAACCTGTGATTATCAACTGGTGGCCCATGGGCCACTTTAGGTTTGTTTAAGGAGACTTTTGTGGCCAGTAGGGGTGGCATTATAAAGCTAAAAACATCTAATGATTTTTAACATGTGTAAGAATTATGAGGAGGTCAATATTAATACTGACCTCTTTATCCTTAATTAATCTACTTATTCAGATTGAATAGTAAATGTTCACGGATTCTGTTCTTTTTCAGTTTACCCAATATTTCTGTGATCTTTATGATGGATAAATACACAAAGCCATTAAGTGACAAAGACGTTAACTTAGTTTGATATGTCAAAGAGACACTATCATTTATTTAAAATAAATCAACTAAATTAACACCATTACACTTGATTGACATGATTTCACTTTCTTTCAAAATAATACGTCAGCACACTTAAATTCAACACAACAGACATAAATATTGGATGTTAAACATATTTAGTCTGTGGGCTCTTCAGCTTAAAATAGTTTCCAGCTTAGATAGAGAGGGAAAAGGAATAGGAGGAAAGATTTATGGAGGAAGAAAAGTTAAGAGTCAGGGAGTTATCTTGATGTGTTTTAACCAGAAACATGGCAGTTCTCCGGCCGATTAAAGCTACACGTTGGTACCCTTGGCAAAGCATTTGACGACTTGTTACCTCGTGAAGATGGTCAGTCTCCCTCGGTCCAGTTTGGTCAGTTCGTTTACCATTCTCAGCGTCTCCAGACGTGCGCCTTGACTCGAACCGAAAGTAACGGCAGCTCCTGGTGCTGTTGTTCAAGATAAGACGTTCCTTAAAGGAATGTCAATAAAAGAGAGCTTTTCAGCTGTTGAAGATGGCTTATAACTTGGCATGTTATAAGTCTTTAACTGAATGACATGGTCATTAGCGTGTTGACCAGACGATCATCAGTTCTTTGGGGAACCTCATCAGGGGTTGAGGACCTCAGCAAACTCTAAGGAAAACAGGAAGTCAGAGCTCTTTTAAGGCTAACTTGACCTAGAAAGACGTAGCTCTTTCTCATTCGGTCTGTTAGGCCAGGAGCCACTGAGAGGAGGCATAAGTTAGATTAAAAATGTCAGAAAGGATAAGAAAGTTAGTTTAAGACGCCAGTCTCATGATACAGCAGATTTAGAACTTTCTTAACTCATTACCAACATTGTTGTATGAATAAACAAACGTCATCAGAGCATAACATATGGGACCTATTAATGATAATAGCTTGATTATTAAATAGGACAAAAACAAAAGTCTCTGGGTGTCTAGATTGTCCTGAGCTCAAGCTAAAATGAATGAGATAAAGTGTTCCTTTTATCTTCACATGCAAGTTCGAGAGGAGAGGAGAAATCCTCCATGTACAACATTTTGAATTAAGCAGAGTATTTGATTTATCTGACATTAAAATGTACTGATGCTCTTACAAATAAAATTATTCTTTTGATCACATCAGCCTAAAATCAAAGATAGAAATAGTCTCTTTTGGTGACTATATTTATCAGATTACAGCTTAATGAATGATTTTGTAGTAAATGTCTTGCTTTACTGAGAGGTCAGTAAAGGTCATCACTGGACAGTTCAAAAACCTTAATTTGACCCTGGGTAGGTCCACTACACATGCATTGATATGTTTACAATTTAAGACAATTTTTTCAATTAAATAAACTATGAACTGTGCAGACTTATGTGATTTTTTTATATTGTAGAAAAATAATTACCGTATTTTTCGGACTATAAGGCACACTTAAAATCTTTTAATTATTTCAAAAATGGACAGTGAGCCTTTTAATCCGGTGCACCTTATGTATTAATTCTAGTTGTGCTTACTGACCTCGAAGTGATTTTATGTGGTAGGCCTACACGACACTCAAAAATTTGTCAAAATGAACTTGTTTTGCTTAAGCGCCTTATAATAAGGTGCACCTTATTGTCCGAAAAATACGGTAAGTATAGAAATAAAGCAAAGTGTTGAAGAGTATTTGCAAAAGAAATGACAGGAAAACAGCTAAAACTACTACTTTTTTGTTGTTCGTATAACTACCAATAAAATTCAGTTTTATGTTACTTTGTTCAAAGCTTGAAAGAGCCACTGCAGAGGGACCAAAGAGCCACATGTGGCTCTAGAGCTGCAGGTTGCAGACCCCTGGCCTAGACACTTGCCCCATGCTGGTTGGTCCCCTGGCCATCCACCTGAACTACAGGGCATGGGTGTTCTTCCCTCGTAGTTTTCCCCTGCCGGTTTTTCTTTTCTTTTTTTTCCTCCTTAATCCCTGGTTTCTCTGTCTAGCCAATGCCAAGGACCTTACACTGCACATGTGCAAAACGGTATCTCTTTGAGGTCAATATTCAGTATTACTGTGTTCACAGTCAATATTCTACAGCCCTAAACCCCCTTCTGCTGCCTCAGGTGCCCCAGATGGCAGCTCTCTGCACCACACGTTGGCTGCAGTAGCTCGGTGGTTGTGTCTAGAGCAGTGTTTTTCAACCTTCTTTGAGCCAAGGCACAGTGTTTTCATTGAAAAAAATCCCGAGGCACACCACCAACCAAAATTGTAAACATAGATACACTGTATCCGCCTATATTAAATATATAGTCATTCTTATCAAAGTGTCTTGAATAGGAATTAAATAAACACAAAAATGTAGTTTTATCAAATTTTATATTTCTTATTTCAAATTGCACTTAACATGTCTTCAAAAATACACCTGAACAGTACCACAACAATGTGGTCTTAAATTTAAAGAGGTTGTAGAAATGGGGGGCTTTTTTGATAATTTCCAAGGCACACCTGACGATCACTCGCGGCACACTAGTGTGCCTAGGCACAGTGGTTGAAAAACACTGGTCTAGAGATGGGCATCTGGCATAATATAATACAGTATAAGCCTTCATGTGAATTCATATTTGTGTGACCAGCAGGTGGCGGTGTTGCTTCCTGCTGCTGCTGTCTGACTGCAACCACAGAAGAAGCAGAATGAGGAAGCTGTTGGAGCAGAGGATGAAGATGTGGTTCTCCAGCAGCGGTCAGGACAGAAACTACTGAGCAGTTAGATAAAAGTAAAAGCTGACAATGCGATGGGTAACTGCTGGGCTTTTTGTGCTCAGCTGTTTAGGCGGGAAGCCAACAGGATCCAGAGAGGAGGCGGGTAAGTGAAGCAAGGCATTAGCCTGTTAGCTAGCTAACTTCTGATCCAGCCGCAGGTCCTGTTACTGAAGGAGGCTAACAGGGAGTTTAGCTGATAACAGGGAGTTTAGCTGATAACTGGGAGTTTAGCTGATAACTGGGAGTTTAGCTGTGTTTGTCACACTGCTGGGGTGTTTTCTGAAGGAGGACAGACCATGAGCCTGTGGTTTATTGGGTGTTTCACTTGCAGTCATCCATTCGGTATCAAGACCCCACCCCTGTTCTTGACAGCTGGTCAGATTCATTAGTCACACAAGCAGGACAGGCTGGAGCTTTTCAAGAGGTTTGTGTAACAGATGTTTGATTTTCAAAGTCAACTTTATTGTCAAAACTGCAATATGTACAGGACATACACAGAGTTTTTGTGTCAGTTTCAGCTTTTTGTCATCAACATGCTTTGTGTTCAGATAACAGAAACTAGTGTTGCATTGGCAGCTTGAAATCCTTTAATGTAAAAAATGTATATACGGTAATAGAGTTGTCACTGGATTACAAACAAAAAGTTTCACGTAAGTGTAATGTTATAGGCAATGACAAAACTATTTTGTACCTTCTTGAGAAAAGGTTACAGGAAAGTGGTGCTTGCCTCCAGCAGTCATATTACAAGAGTCTGAGCAAGTCATCATTTCATCCTGGGAAAGAAGTCGACATGTTGCAGATTGTTCAGTTTGTTGTGTCTTGGGGTGCACCGATTGCAGTTTTCTGGCCGATCACCCATCTCTAAAAAGTCTGACCTGCCGATTCAGATTTTGTCCTATATGGATTTTGTTTTATAAGCAACACTGTCAGGTGTTATAAGGTCACAATGCATCTTCAATTTTCCAGTATTATTTTATTGAAAAACATATACCCTTGAAAAATATCCTGGAAACAACACAAACTTGTTTTAACAGGCCATGAGGTAGTGCTCTGAAATATAAATGAAGTTTAGACAATTGTTGTTAAAACAAACAAAAAAAAATTGGTAAAATCGGTTTCTCATGCAAGTATCGGCCGATTTCCCAAAATTAAGGAAATTGGGGCTAATAAATTGGCCGGCCGATTTATCGGTGCACCCCTAGTTGTGACTCATCTAAGCTAAAATGCTCATACATTAGTCATAGGGCTATCATAACTCAGCTGAAAGAAAACAGTATACAGCCTTTTTACATGAAAGAAATTTGATTAGACCAAAAGTGAACTTGAAACACCGTGACCTACAGGTCAACTTTAACTTTTTGTTCATGAATGGCTGCAGAACAGAGAGAGGTGGACTGATGGATCTGGACCTCACCTAGAATAATGAGAGCATTTCTCTGGTCTCTCTACATCTCAGTTCTCACATAATAGTCATGGCCTTTGGATCATTATCAAAAGGACAAGATCCCAGATACAAGTCTCTGGAATTAGCTTTCTCCGTGATATGGTCGGGCCCAGCCTTCAAGAAAAGATGTGGAGTTTGCTACTCTTCAGAATGGAAAGGAGTGTAGTTGGGTTGTCTCCTCGGTGCCTCCCTCTGGAGGTTTTCTAAACACATCTCATTTAGCGGAAACCCAGGGGCAGACCCAGAACTAGCTAGGGAGATTAGATACTGGTATGTCGTCTCTGGTCTAGGAATGCCTTGAAATCCTCCAGGAGAAGCTGGAGGAGAGTGTCTCTGCTTCAGAGGGTGTCTGGGTTTCCCTCCTGGACTTATCTTTGCAACCTAAGCATGAATAAATGGAAGAAAATTACTCATTTCTGAAGCGTTATCATTGCAATGATGATGAATGGCCAATATTTTGTTCACATGAAAATCATAATAAATCCTACATGTTGCTATATTTTGGAGTACCGGTAAATATGAGCTGTTTTCTATATTTGTGACTGTTTGAAATTTCAAGAATCCCAAGTAATATTTTTTTGTTGTTGATTTTTGTAAATTATTTCTTATATTTACTGTAATTATTTTCCAAGGTCGAAATACTTCCGAAGCACCACCACAGGAGAACATTATACAATAGAAAGTAATATTTTTTTGTTGTTGATTTTTGTAAATTATTTCTTATATTTACTGTAATTATTTTCCAAGGTCGAAATACTTCCGAAGCACCACCACAGGAGAACATTATACAATAGAGGTATGAGTGAACACATTACAGTACTGTGCTTTTGTTTTGAAATGATCCATTTTCAGTGTGTTTTACCTCATAGTGCCCTTTTAATGTTGCAGTTTGAAAATCTGGTAGAAAGTGATGAGGTGAGTCTGCTTTTGTATTTCAGAACTTTTAATATGTAGAATACATTTGACAACATGTTGCATTTTATTTTTGGGTTTTCATTGTTCTGGTGTTGCGGTTTTATTATAACAGGCTAAGTGTGAAAATGAAAGCAGGACTCTACAGGTACTGGAAGGGGGACTATCATCAGTTTCCCCCATGGCAGTTAAATTTTGATTAATAGAAAATTTACTGTATCTCTGCGTTGAGATGGCAGTCATCCAGTTTTCTTTCAGAGTAACTTGATTATTCTCTAAGACAAACGATGTAGCAGATTAGATTTATTTTACTGTGAAATGCCAAAGATGACTGCATTACTGTTTTGTTGCATTTCAGGCCGAGAGCCCACAGCCCTGCCCGAGGTAAGAAATCTGGTCTCTGTCTGAAAGATGAATCATGTGGACCCTTCAGCCCTAAAGGGATACTTTGGTCATTTTAAATAGGGTTGCTGTGAAAAGATTATCAACCGTTAATATCTTACCTGTTGTAGACAACCTTTAAACTACCTCAGTTTGAAGAAATAGAGTAAAGTAACGGCTCATTCAAATTTGGCCACCACCAAAATGGACTGATATTGTCTTAACAACTCCACTGTCATTACCTTCATTTTTTTCACATTACATGTATTCACGTAATTTCATTGACTTTACACTGTTGCTTGTTTCTCAATACAGGTCATTTTAAATAGGGTTGCTGTGAAAAGATTATCAACCGTTAATATCTTACCTGTTGTCGACAACCTTTAAACTACCTCAGTTTGAAGAAATAGACTTTAATTCTTATTGGATCAACAAAGTGTAACGGCTCATTCAAATTCGACCACCACCAAAATGGACTGATATTGTCTTTTAACAACTCCACTGTCATTACCTTCATTTTTTTCACATATGTATTCACATAATTTCATTGACTTTTACACTGTTGCTTGTTTCTCAATACAGGTTTTACATTTTTTACATACAACTCTGGTTATTTGCAATCACAAAAGCACAACATTCAGGCACTTACACCATAATTATTATAGTGTTTCTGCTTAATAGTTCTAATAACCATATAACATGGGTTGTTTTAAGGCAGAAAAAATTCTGATTTGGAAGTGGCCCCACTTGGACTAGGAATTATTACATCATCAGTAAGATACAAGAGGAGCAAATGCTGCTTGTTAGTTTCATAGTGCACTGTTAGTTCCATCCATCCATTGTCTTTTACCCGCTTCTTCCATTTTTGGTCACCGGGGTCACCGGTGCCCATGTCCAGCAATCATAGTACGAGGGGCGGGGTACACCCTGGACGGGTTGCAAGTCCATCACAAGGTCACATATGCCCCTTTTCCACTCGCTCGGCGCAGAGCGGATCAGTCTGGTCCGGTCTGGTTCAATTCGGATCGGCTCACATGTAGCTCTGTCTCCATTCACTTCTGTAGCCCTTCGGTGGGCGGGGTGTAGGATCCTACTCTCTCACACGTGGTGGAGGTAGTGTTCCCTTAACTATTTTCTTTTGCCATGATATCTATTATGTTCGAGCTCCAACAATACGATCAGCTACGCTTCGGTTTGGTGCGGGCGAGGACAAGCTCAGATGGAGGATCTGTTGTTGTTGTTCTGAAAAGACCCACAATGCACCTTTCCCCAATAAAAGACAAACGTAATTGTTTGAATCGAGTGTTTGAAAAAACACATTTGTTTGAGAAGGGGCAGATATAGATTATTTTCTTCTTCTGCTTTCTTTCATGTCATGTATTGTTTTATTTCTTGTTGTTCTGTAAATAGTTTTCTTGTGTTCTTTTAATCTGGAATGAATAAATAATCTAAAATAAAAACAAAAAAATAAGTTATACCAAGTGGGAATCGAACCCACTTGGTCTGGATAAGGTTTGGAGCAGCAAAAAAAACCCAACACGTTTCCAGTGAGCTACTGAGAAGTGTTTATAATTTAAGGTCCAGATTTCTTTTAAACAAACCGCCCCTCATAAAATTCTGGCTCCGCCCCTGTTTATAACGTGAAGGACGGCGCGCTTACAGCTCGCCTGAACCCTGCTCTGAAATCAGTCCGGAATCGCGGCGCGGCTCATATGTGAGGTGGGAAATGCGTCCAGCTCGCTTCTGGCACGCAAATATTGCACAATAACTGACCCGAACCGGCAAGTGGAAAAGGGGCATTAGAGACAAACAACCATTCCCTCTCTCACTCACCTAGAGACAATTTAGAGTTACCAATCAGTCTAACATACATGTTTTTGGTCTGTGGGAGGAAACCCACGCATGCACAAAGAGAACATGCAAACTCCACCCAGAAAGTCCCCCAGACCGGGATTTGAACCGGCAACCTTCTCGCTGAGAGGCAGCAGCTCTACCAGTTGCACCACCATGCTGCAATTCATTCAGTTGAAGTACAGGTAGTCCTCGACTTACGATGGAGATCTGTTCCTACGCTGCGTCGTAACCCGAATTTCGACATAAGTCGGAACATACGTAAATACTTCACCTTATACGTACAGTACTGTATTTTACCAAGCACTTAGCCTATCCTAACACAGTACCCTACATATATATCAAAAAACACATACATTTGGGAGCCATAATGAAGGGAAAGAAGAGTTAATTTCCTATTGGTATGCTGGTGAAGCCTTTCCTCCGTCCCTCCTCCGTATTCTGTATTGCGTTTACGTCGTAAAACCGCCGTTCATAAAACAGCCGTCCATAAAACAGCCGTCCATAAAACAGCTACCGTATTATCCGGCCTTTAAGTCGCTCCGCCCCATAAGTCGCTTTAGTCCATTATGTCCAATAAATTGGAAAAACCATAAATATGTCGCTTCGCCCCATAAGTTGCATCTATTATGTGTCACCGCTGACGCGTCGCATATGTTACGTGTCACAGCTGACAACCCGAAATGTGGGCTGGTGTTTTGCCCTGCTGCAAATGGCGGCCACTGGAGCGTGCACAGAAGGATTTTAACAAGATTGACACGGTAAAAACAATTATTTGTTTGCTGAAAATTATAGCAAAGATGTGTCTTAGCTTAACCATTCCTTAATAAATGCACGTAATTGTCAAATCAGCTGGATTTAAAAAGTTTTGCTACGTGCACGTGCAGCGAGCGGGTACGCTTCATTTCTTTAAAATTTAACAATATAAACAACTAAAAAATATATTTGTTGGCTGACATTATAGTAAAAGTGTTTCTGAGCTTAACCTTTCTTTAATAAATTCACATAATCATTCACATTCACATAAATTCACATAATCATTCACATTCACTCTTTGCCCCACTCCCCTCAGGACGGAGGTTGAGGAGCATCAAATGTAGAACCACTAGACTGAGGAACAGCTTCTACCCTGAGGCTGTTAGACTCATGAATAAATAAATAATAAGAATAAACACTGCAAAATATCACATCATGCTGATGCTGATCTGTTTCTTGTTGCTGTGTTCATCTGTGACCATCTGCTCATACAGACTCATGTTCGTGCTGCTGTTTATAATGATGTTTTTCCACTATATTAGGGCTTAGTGTATTACTAGTTGATGTTTTTCTTAGTTAATTCTAGATGTTATTACTGTTTTTCTCTTGCATTTGTTGTTGGATGTAACTGGGACCCCGTGTACATAATCTCGTTTTCATCACATGTACCACATGCGGTGCAAATGACAATAAAGACTCTCTGACTCTGACTCTGATAATGGTCAAATCTGCTGGATTTAAATTGTTTCGCTTTGACGTCTTCCAAACGGTTGCGCGCGCTCTGAAAATAAATTATAAATAAATCAAATTTTAGCTCAAACATTTCCTACAACTAATACATTGTAATTGTCCATCCAGTGAGTACTTTCTGTAAGTTTCATCCAAATCTGTTGTGTGGTTCATGAGCTATTTTGCTAACAAAGTAACAGTAGTTCAGACCTTCAGAGTTCAGGAGGCCGTGCTGCGGCAGAGTGAGTCCGATCAGAGAAGGCTTCTGTCGGACACATGAGCTGGGAACGGTCGGTGGACCCTAGCGGCTGAAAGTGGTACTGCTCCATTTTTTTTGTCGGATGAATGTAAACTGTCATATCTCAGCCAAAAATTGGTCTAAAAATATGGGAAAAAATCCATAAATATGTCTCTTTGCCCCATAAGTCGCAGGACATGAAAATTAGTTTAAAAAAAACTGCGACTTATAGGTCGGAAAATACAGTACTTTTCCACAGCTGCTGCCTGTTTCTGCCGGTCCAGCTTGCTCTAACAAGTTTTGTTTTGTTTTTTGAATGTCCAGAGGATCAGACTTTTTTTTTTTTTGAGATTACAGTGCAGTATTTCTCCGCCGCTACTTTTACAACGTAAAACCGGAAACTGCGTAACTCGGCTTTTCAAAATAAAAATGTCAAATAAATGTTTTTTTGTTTGTTTTTTTAATGGGAGATGTGTCGTAACCGCAAAACGTTGTAACTCGAGACCGTCGTAAGTCGAGGACTACCTGTATTGTGACATTTTTGCAGGACATCCCCTAGGTTGCACCCAATGTGCTATTGCTAGCTGCCGCTACCACTTTTTGGACCTACAAAACCCATCAGATTCTTTTGTAAACAACTTTGTAGTACAACACTTGACAGCGGTGTAAAGGTTTAAACAATAGCTTTTGTATGAACCACTGGGAGTTTTGGAGATTGGAGTTTTTCAAGACCGCTGCAATCATCTCTAGTCTTTGTGCAAACTAGCTGTTAGCTTGGTAGTCCCATCACTTGAGGTTGCTCAAAAAGTTATCTACAGGGTACATCAGGTAGAGAGGGGATTGTTTGTTCAGAACGTCTTTACAGAGCCTCACTTTAAATTGGTGAAATGGTCTTAATTCCTTTAAAACTTTGGTTTTTGAAATCTTCTCATTTTCTCATCAGGCCCATCAATGAAGATGAGCTCAAGCACCTCAAAGAACACCGTTATGCGGCAATCTCAGACAAGCAGGTCCTGATAGACCAAAAGATACAAGCTGAGGTAAGATCAAGTTTTCCACAAGAATCTGTGTCTCTTAGATTATCAGCCTCCATGATTTCATTTTATGTTTTAGACTTGTTTTGGCTTACTTTTTTATTTGCTTCATTATAGGTCTTTTCTGTTTTGTAAATTTCTGTTTTCTGTTTGTTTAATTTTGTTTCTGCTCAGTTAGAGGCGCAAGAGGAGAAGTTGAGGCTAGAAGACGAAGCTAGAAATGCCGCTCAGCGCGAGGCCGCCAGGCTGGCTCGTGAACGAAATCTGAAGGAGGTGAGGCAGCACTGAGCGCTCCCTTCTACTAGTTTACCGTATTTTCCGGAATATAGGTTGCGGCTTTTTATCATTTTTGCATGCCCTGCGACCTATATTCAGGTGTGACCTATTTATGGCTTTTTATAAAATAAGCTGATTTGTAATCATTTATTAACAAAAATTAAACTGAGACACACTCTTACAATAATGTCAGCTAACAAATATATTTTTAGGTGTTTATCCTGCTAAAATTATTCATTTATTAAAGAAAAGTTCAGCTCAGACACATATTTGCTATAATTTTTATCAAACAAATAATTGTTTTTAAGTGTTAATCTTCTTAAAAGCCTTGCTGTGCGCTCCTGTGGCAGACATTTGCAGCAGAGCTAAACACGGTCCACATTTTGACGTAGGTGCGACCTATATTCAGGTGCGACCTATATATGGGGAAAATACGGTACTTACCGCTTGGCTAAAGTACGGTAACTTCTCCTCTAACCTGCTGACCCTGTAGGTGGGCAATTGCAGCATTTCAAGTCCTCAGCCTTTTGTGTTGCTATGGTACTTAGTGATGTGTAGTTTTTTTGTTTTGATTTTTCTCTTCAGGCAGATAAGTATATCTAAGTTACCACAAACCACTTACAGGTAGTCCCCGACTTACGAGTGAGTTCCGTCACTAGGGGGCGCTCGTATGTCAAAAATTCGTAAGTAGGAACACAAAAAAAACTTTTATTTTTTATTTTTATTTTTTACTTTATTTTTATTTTTAAATAAATGAATACATGTACAGTACTGGACAGTCACCAAGCACTTAGCCTATCCTAACACAGTTTTTAAAGATGAAGGAATAAGTTGAATTGTCTCCCTTTCACATAAAGGGAGCAAGCTCCCTATGGAGCCTGCAGGGAGGAGGGAGACAATTCAACTGATTCCTTCATCTTTAAAAACTGTGTTAGGATAGGCTAAGTGCTTGGTGACTGTACAGTAGAGCTGTCATCGGGCCGGAAATCCACGGCCCTACCCTACCCGAGCCCTAAGTTTAATTACCCAAGCCCGAGGGAGCCCGCTGATTTCCTAGAAATCACCGCCCGACCCGACCCTACCCGATTAAAAAAAAAAACAACAACAACAAAAAAAAAAAAACACTACGTTTATTTATTAAGCTTTTACTGCGTTCTCCCACTCAGCAAAAGAACTTGATGTTGTTCTTCTTTGTTTTGATGGAGGAGGAGGAGGTGTGAGCGCGCTGCTCGCAGTTTGCTGTTGAAGCTTCAGGAATGTCAGGAATGCGGCAACTTGTTCCGCCGCAGAGAGAGCAGTGTGCGGACGTGAGCGTGCACCTGACGCACGTCAGCTGGTGACATAATTTTGAGCTCGTTAAAGTTAGGCCACAGAAATAATGCAACTCTCTGCAAGTCGTGGATAATAATTTTGCGCTCCAGCACTTCTGCATGTCTGCGGCGCAGAAACACCTGCTGCGGAGAGTCTGTGTGAGGACTGGCAGTGTTGCTTCAGTTTCTCATTCCAGAGACAAACCAGGTTGGTGGGATATTTGTCACCCTCCAGTTCTCTCTGTGCACGGTAAAATGGTTCGAGAAATGTCACTAAAAAGTCCAGCATGTCGGGGGAGACGCTGTCAGGCGCGCGCCGCGCGCCTGCTCTCTGGCTGAGTTGCCAATTTAGTGGCTGCGCTCAGTGCGCTGCGGTTTTCACCATCTAAATTCACTCTATTAATTATTTCCTCATCAATAAACTTACTGCCTTATATTCTTTACAAGCAGATTAAAACAATTTTATATTGTGTGCATTTTTATTTAGTTTTGTTTGTGCTGTATGATTAAAAAAACCACATCAAAGCCCGAGCCCGACCCGCGGCCCGCCAATCAAACGCAAAAATATGGCCCGAGCCCGACCCGAAGTCGGGTAGGGCTCGGGTAGGGTCGGGCTCGGGCAAAGAAACGACACCTCTACTGTACAGTACTGTACATTTATCTATTTATTAAAAATATACAGTATATACAGTATTTTTATTTTTTATTGTTTTTTATTTATAAATAGATAAATGTACAGTACTGTACAGTCACCAAGCACTTAGCCTATCCTAACACAGTTTTTAAAGATGAAGGAATCAGTTGAATTGTCTCCCTCCTCCCTGCAGGCTCCATAGGGAGCTTGCTCCCTTTATGTGAAAGGCAGACAATTCAACTTATTCCTTCATCTTTAAAAACTGTGTTAGGATAGGCTAAGTGTAAAGTCAAATAAACACGACGTTTATTTGTTTGTCGAACTCTTTATTCATCTGCCATTTACATCTGCTCCCGCTCACAGGCAGACACACACTGAAGCAGCACCTGCCGGGGAAAGTCCCAAAACCCAAAAACCCCCTTCCCCCTGCTAGTCTCACAAGAACATAAAACATCTCAGAGGTTAACAATCTCCCTCTCTCTTTAAATAATTTCACTGAGATACATTCTGACAACAACAACAAAAAGTCAAAATCTATATATCTGAATATAACAACATTTCAGATTTTTTTTTGTGTGTGTGAACATAAACAAACAAACAATTTCAACCAAGCATGTCCAAAAAGGTGCACATATTACAGAATCCATACACCTTCATCCAGTGCTTTTAGGAGCTGAAGAGGAGAAGCTCCCTTTTTTGTTAAACAATCAGCAAGCTGTGTTTTTGCTTCTGACCAGTGCACTTCTTTAATGGTTTTTGCTTGTAAAAGTTCTTTAATGCTGCTTATCTCCAATCTGAGTCTCTTTTCAGTAACCTGTTTTGTGGATTTAAGTGCATCAAATAAAGAATGATTATCTGTGATGCATATGAGAGGAATAAATTGGAGATTTGGCTTTCCAGTGGTGAGCTCAGAGTATAGCGTGGCTAAAAACACAGCATTGTCAATACCATCTGACATGGCAAGAGTTTCTCCTGCCAGAGTGCTCCTTACCACACGCCTGATCCTTTTGGACTGCCAAAACAAAGGGGAGAATTTTCCTCTCTCTCCCATGAGGGCAATTAAAATCCCTCCTTGTGTACCTCCATCTGGAAGATTACCCAGGGAGGCATCACTGGAAACAACTAAACTTAAGTCATTGTTTCCCAAATGTTGAAACTTAAGTGTGACCGTTTCTGATTTTAGTTTACGGATCACTTTGTTTACTTCATGTATGGACTGAACAGTGGCATTTTTAATGTTAGATGCTAGGCTGCATGTGTCAAACATAACATCTGGTCTTGTCTGTTTAGCAACCCACAAAATCTGTCCTATTTTTGATCTAAGTAGCTCCCTTTCTGTCTCATTTAGTGGGGCATCTCTTTGAACAGCCCGTGCTGCTTTTAAATGGATCATTTGTAGATTATCAATGTAGCTGTGTTGATGCACCTGTATTACACCATCTAAAGTGGTAATGTCCATTCCCACATAGGAAAAACTTCCACGTTCTTCACGGCCAACATGAAAAGCACACTTGAGTGCAGGAATGACTTTTGTTACAAAGTCCTCTGATCCTGCCCAAAGAAAGTCGTCCACATGACACGCCAGTACTCCTGTCACTTCAGACTCATCATTTTGCCAGTAAAACACTGCAGGATCAACCTTTGACATTTCACCTCCAGTGTTAAACATGAGTTCTTTTACCCTGTTGTACCAGTAGAGGGAAGCATCTGCAAGTCCATATACACATTTTTTTAGTTTCCACAAAACATTCTCTACACCCACTTCAGGTGGAGGTTGAATAAAAACGTCTCTTGAAAGTTTCATACCCTGTAGAAAAGCAGATTTTATATCCATAGAATGAACTTTCCACTTATTTTGACAAATCACTGCTAACAGAAGTCTGAGTGACTCTGATGCACATGTAGGAGAATCTTTCTGTAACTCATTAATGTTGATTTCTTCAAAACCTCTTGCCACAAGACGGGCTTTGGGAGTGATTCCTTCTGGGGTTTCTTTTAATGTACAGACCCATCTAGTCGAAATACATTTTTGACCTTTGTCCATGACCTCTTCATATACATCATTATTTTTCCAGTTTTCGATCTCTTGCTGTTTAGCAGCATCAAAAGAAACATCTTTTACAATGAGTACATCTTCATCATTTCTATTTTCAGGCTCAGTATGAAGATTTTCAACCTGTGACATGTCCACTGCTTGTTTTTGTCCTTCACTACCATCATGTTCAATATTCTGTACATTGTACCAGTTTTTGTATTGCCCTTTTGCTTTTCCTGCTCTGCCTAAAACTCTGGCAATGTGTCTGGTGCCATTATCTTTGTCTGTAAATGTAACTGTCTGACCTGTTTTTAGTTTTACCTCCATTTGACACTGAGCAGAGGTAGTTGCTTCACTCTCTGTTTCATTATGTGTGTCAGTCTGTGTGACATTATTCTCCTCTGTTTCTGTATTGTCAGTGATGTTTTCTTCTCCATTTACACTCATTTCATCTTCTGAGCTTTCTGACACATCAGTGTGAACCACATTTTCACTTTCTTTATCCTTTTCAGGAACATTAGGCAGGACTGTTTCATTCTCATCCTGTACATTCACTTTGTTTAGCCTGGACTGGTGTACTCGAACAAGAATTCCACCATGTCTTACAAAAACCACAACACCGTCCTGACCAATAACTACACCAGGACCCTTCCACTCTGTACAATTTGTTCTCTTATAGTACACTTTGTCTCCTGTCTCATACTTTTCATCTGTAGGTCTTAGCTGTTTTCGTAATGCTCTTTTTATTCTGTCTGAGCATTCCACCTCTGTGAAAGCTCTTCTGGAAGCATGTAATGCTGCGAGATGTTGTCCTACTCTAGTACTCATAGAGGTGTCCTCTAGAGCAGGTGGTTTATCAACCAAAACAGAAGGAAGATTAGGACTGTGACCAAACACAAGCTGGTGTGGACTATAACCATGAACATTAATCATACTGTTTTTGGCCATTAGAGCCCAGTCCAGAGCAGTTTGCCAGCCACACCCATTTTCTTTTTTTACCTTCAGAAGGATTTCTGTTAATGTCATGTTGTGTCTCTCCAATAGTCCATTACTCCAGGGGCTGTAGCCTGCTGTGGTCTTTGTCTCAATGTTGAACTTTTCTGCCATGTCTCTAACTTCTTCATTGTTGAACTCTCCACCGTTGTCAGTGTAAATCCGCTTGGGGGCTCCATGAACACTTATCCATGAATGGATGAAGGAGTTGACAATCTCAGAGGGTTTTTTTGTCCTCACGATGTTTCCAGCGCTGAAGCGTGTGAAGTGGTCGATGATGTGCAGGTACCAGATTCCAGATTCCAACTCGTGTAGATCCATTGCCACAGTCTCATTGTATTCTGATGCCAAGGGCAAACCAACAGCTGGTTTTGGCTTTGTTCTGCTGTACCTCTGACATACTTCACAGTCACGAATGATCTCCTGCAAAATCACTGGGCAGTCTTTATCATAATTTCCGGAGCTTTGAATGAGTCTCTGCAGCCGGTCTGCTGAGGCGTGTCCAAACTGTTTGTGAAGTTTCAGTAGAATTTTGCGTTTCTCATTTTTAGACATCTCTGCTGTGACAACAAGGATTTCATTTTCATCATCATTCACTTTTGCATCTTCATCTCTTATATCCACACAATAATGTCCTGAACTGGTAAGTTCAAGAGGGACTTGCTGTTTGAACATGACAACTTTGTCATTCTGCATGTCTAAAACAGTTCCTGCTCTCTTTAGGGACGTTTTGCTCAGCAGCAGAGGAATGCCAGCAGACACCACTTCAGTTTCAATGTTGCACTTTGTTTTCCCAATCTTAGCAGGCAGTTTTATTTTTCTATTGGATAGAACCACCTGACCATCTCCAAATCTGAAAGGTCTGCAGCTTGGGGTCTCTGTTTGCAACAGTTTGTCAATTTTACTCTTGCTTAGGTCTTTTATGTAGCTTTCTAGCCACTTTTCACCACATACAGTACGAGTGCAGGCAGTGTCAATAATAGCTGATCCCAATGCTTCAGTTAGGAAAATCTCTGAATCAGTCTCTATTTTTGTAAATAGAGTGATGTTACATTCCTCCACGTTTTCATCCTGTGTCAGTTTTACTTCATTTCTTCTGTGCGGACAGACTTTGGCCCAATGGTACGTGCTCTGACAAATAGCGCATTTTGTTCGCTTACCATATTTGTCGAGGGGGTTTGTGCCCTGCTGTGGTTGCCCCTGTCCGCCTTGTGACGAGCCGTTGTTTCGTCTGAATCTGCCCCTTGATCTTTGCTCAGCAAAATAAACTGCATCCTGAGTTTCTGTGCCGTTTCCTGCTGTTGCTTTTCCAAAAATCCGCTTCAAACCTGACTTCATGGAGGCAAACGTCAAGTCCGTGCATGCTGTGAGAGCAAGCTGCCTGCTTTGTTCATCGAGACACGCAGCATCTAAGAGTTTAAATGCTAGCACAGCGTCAGGTAGTACCATGTTATATTTCTTCATTCGATTATAACGTTGTTCAAAATCTATGATGAAGTCTGCCATAGACATAGCGCTGTCTTTAGAGATAGCATCAAAAACGGAATATGCTTCATAAGCTCTGTCTTTTTCTTCTCTCAAAAATATCGTATCCAGTTTGTTAAACAAGATTTCCATACCATTATCCTTATTCAAGTCGTCCGCAGG
>JBBPBX010027479.1:0-18541 GCA_038048925.1 Garcialebias charrua | reverse complement strand
GCATGACTGTCACGGGGAGAAAACAAAGACGTACGCGATGACGTCGGAACGTCATACGTCAACGTACATAGACATATAAGGTACATAGACATACATTGGAGGGAATGAATGAACAACATGGCGGAGATGGAGGAGAACGCGGCGATTTCATTTTATGGATGGAAGTATTCACATTATTTTTCTTTTGTCGCGAGAAATTTACAAAGACAACACGCTAATGTTAAGCTAGTTGCTAAAGAGCCGCAGAGGGATGGTGAAGCAAGTTTGATGCCGCCACCGTGTAAGCAGGCTCGGCTTGAATTTCACCGCCAGGCATCCACTACAAAGGCTGAGGTAAACAAACTTGTAGCATCGTACGTAGTGAACGAATTGTTGCCAATTTCGTCAGACAGAAAAACGTTTTCAAAGTACCTTGACCCAGGGGCGTAACTTTAGGTCTAACATTGGGGGGGTTGTGATTAACAATAAACACGAAAAAATTGTACACTATACGCTTAATACCTTCGGTGTTTAATATCTCTCTCTTTTGTTTTCTATTGTTTATTGTTTGTTTGTTTATTGTTTAAGGAAATTCTACCATTGCTGTTCATTGTTCTTTAGTTTTAGCAGGTCGCTTTCGTAAATGAGCCCATGAGGTTCAAAAGATTTACCTGACTAAATAAAGGTTGAATGAATGAATGAATGAATGAATACGCGTCATCTCCACGCGACGCGTCAGCTTTGTCCTGATCAAGATGGCGGCGACAGGACCCAGCTAGTACGAAGAACTTCACAAAGAAACACGGTAAAAACAATTATTTCTTTGCGAGAAAAAATATATTACTAAGCTGAATTTATAGAATACGTGTTCTTGAGTTTAACGAAATGTTCAAATCAGCTGGATTTAAAAAAAAAAAAGTTCGCTGATTTTTATGCAGGCGCCAGGCGGGTCAAACCGGACGCTTTCTTTCTTTAAATTTAGCTAAATAAACGCTTAAAAATATACAGTATTTCTTCGCTGACTTATGGGTGATAGTAGACGTACTCCTGAGTTTAACGAAATGTTCAAATCAGCTGGATTAAAAAAAAAAGTTCGCTGATTTTTATGCAGGCGCCAGGCGGGTCAAACCGGAGCTTTCTTTCTTTAAATTTAGTTAAATAAACGCTTAAAAAATATATTTCTTACCTCACTACAGCAGACGGGCTCCTGAGCTGAACCAAATGTGAAATCAGCTGGATTTAAAAATCCGCGGTGTGGTTTATGAGTGGTATCTTGCAAACAAAAACAGCTACCGGTACATCCATAGCAGGGAGCGTGCAGCCAGAGTAATCAGTCCGACAAAAGGAGGCCTTTTTCGGACACATGCATGTAGAAACTTCTGGGCAACTTCATGAGCAGCTCCGTGACTCACGTGACTTCCTGTAGCCGGTGAGATGGGTGATACCAAATTATTTGCAGGGGAGGGGGTCAGTCCTCAGGGAGTTTGTTAAAAACATGCAGCAATTTTACTAAAAAATTTGAATGAATAAAGAAAATCAATTATTGATGTAAGATATGTATAATGACGAAATGATGTCATTTTATTGGGGGGGTTGAAATGACCGAATCAAATTATTGTGGGGGTCAAAACCCCCACAACCCCCGTGTAAATTACGCCTATGCCTTGACCAGTGTTATGTGAAGATGGAAAATGAACTGAAAAAAACGTTTGAGGGCTTTGAGTATGTGTCAACTACTGCAGATATTTGGACCTGTCATAACAAAAGTTTTTTGGGCATGACAGCACATTGGATCAACCCAGCCAACTTTAAAAGAGAAAAGGCTGCTATTGTCTGCAAACGGATGAGAAAAATCCAAAAATTAATACAGGTTAAATCTCAGGTCTTAGAGTAATCCGAAAGTAATGTAACTAAGTTACTTTCAGAACTGAGTAACTAAGTAGTGTAATATGTTACTTTTTTAAAAAGTAACTTGTAATGTGTAACTAATTACTTATTTTGGGTAACTACCCCAACACTGGTGCTGGTTGATCACCTTCGGTCTCACGCAGGTGCAACCCACTGAGATGAGTTTGGACTTCAGGCGGTAGTGGTAGCTGTGCCTGGCCCTGGCGTCTTGACTCGCCTCAGAACCAGCACCTGATGCAGAATGGGACGGGACTCCAGGCCCCCGTCCTCCAGTCCTTGGTGGTCCAGGCAGGTTTTGAGCAAACAGTGAGCCTGCGACAGCGCATGAGGGAACATGTTGTCATCCCTGGAGATGCTGAGGACAGAGAGGAGACAAAAAACTGTTAACAGGACTCTGAGCTTCATGAAGGACAACACACAGGAGCTGAAGCCTCACTTGTAGGTCCACGGTGAGATGGAGTCGCTGGCCAAAGAACTGACTTTTAGGCTGGGAACTAAATTGTTTGGGTCCCAACGCAGAGGGACCGTTTCTTCTGCTAAACCTTCAAAGAACTTCCTGTGTGGCTTTGCTGCTGTCTGTGGGACCACCACCACCATCATCATCAGCAGGACAGCGCTGACAACCTGGGGAAGAAGAACATTCATTCATTCAACCTTTATTTATACAGGCTAGCCTCGTTGAGCCACGGGGACTCATTTACAAGAGGGACCTGTCTCACTCACACCCAGGGTCAAGTTACCAATCAGCCTAACATGCATGTTTTTGGACTGTGGGAGGAAACCGGAGCACCCGGAGAAAACCCACGCATGCACGGAGAGAACATGCAATAACAAGTCCCTTTCATCATTGTCGTCGTGAATGTCTAGCGACGACATACTGAAACAAAAAAATATAAACGTAAAAAACAAACTAACATTGATACTGAGGAAACACATTACATTATTTTATTAAAACAACAATAATCAAGTTTGATCATGAAATAAAGAAACATGTACTTGGGTACCAGTACAATAAATGCTCTCAATAAAAGGTAATGAGACTAACTCGCAAGTATATAAAAAAATTTAACACGCACTAAATTACGTCCACTCAGTGCAAGTGTATCTTATACATGATGGCAGTAGAACAGAATTTAAATTAAGTCAGCTTTTTAAAAATTCTTAAAATTTATAAATAGTACTTATTTTGTGACGCGGTTAGAAAAACAAAAAATAAAAAGCTTCAAAGTCATATATTGTCAATATTGTGCATCTGCATTATTCTAATTTTATGTTGAATAAAATTAAAAACTATTAAACTTTTCTTTTTGTTTCTGTCTACCGTAATTTCTAGTGGAAATACATTTAATTAAAAAAGTAAACATACAACCTTACCATCAACATTTTCATATTGTGTAATAACGATCATAGTTATATTAGTTGCAGTGCAAACCATGAAATAATCGTCACATAAATACAGTTTCTAATTACTTACCTTGTTTCCAAAACCTGAATGGGAGTCTCCCCCAAATTCACTACTTCTCAGACCTTCCCCAAAGTCATCATCTCTGCATAAAAACATATAATGTAGTTCAAACAATAATCAGATATTCTTTTCAACACATTTATCACACAATGACAAATTTATCTAACATATCAAAGCATGTAGGATGATTTAAAAAATAGCATCAAACAGCCATCTTCCATCCTGTTCTGCTGCTAGAAGTAAAATTTGAACTTTTTATGCTCTCCTTTCATCCTGCTTCACTGCAGGCTCATGTCCGCAGCAGACAAACTCGTCCACCCCACCGCAAGTTTTACAGATTTTATTCCAAAAATTAATGATTTTTGAGGCCCTTTATACAGGTAAACGTCCAAAGAGGTTGACATGTATGCATCAACAACATATATTGTGTAGTACAACTAACAGACTTTTAGATTATGAACACCAAATGATCAGCAGACAATATGCTAATTGCTAGTTGTTGTGATCATGCCTCTCTTACACAGACAGCACAGTTACAGTACTTTCATCATATCTGCTTGCTGATCCACAATACAATAAGTTAGGATAACTAAATGTACGTATCGAAACAATACTGAGGTTGAATGAGTTAGCTGCTGCCATTAGCATCACGTCAGCTGTAGGCCGGAAAACGGTTTTAGCCTGTTGTAGAAAATATCATGGCATTTGCGCTATCACATGATTCAAGCAAAGACACTTACTTTTCAAGCAGGAAAGTTGCTAACTCTGCATCGCTTTGCAATCCTTTGAGCACCCGAAACTCTCGCCACCTCCGCCATCTTGAAACGGCTACTGTTTCTGTCGGGAACGTGCGCGGCTGCGCGCTGCAGCTGGGAGAGGCGGGGGAAGCTCGTTCATGAAAATAACTCTGTTTTTATTGGCTGGTCAAACTCGGGCCGCTCTGGTTTTTATAAATGCTATTTCAACCACCGGGAGACGCCAGAGGAATATAGTATTTCTCAAAGATTAGCTGTCTAACATCACTCTGTCAAAAAAAAGTGACTGGGAGAAGAAATATGTTTATAAAAAAAGCTACATACTGTAGCTTTAAGCTGTCACCCCAGCTGTCACTGACTTTATCTGCACTGAACTCTGTTCAATCCTGCAGAAACTTGGAGCCTCTGAGAATCTTCACCAGCAACTTGGAGCCTCCGTCAGAAAGGAGGGGAGGGGGGATTGTTTATGTGTTCAGCAGTGTGGGGGGGAGGGGGGCTGCGCTTTGATTCGCTGCAGACGGAGTCCTGCAGCCAAAAGGAGTTTTAACAAGGTAGAGCTGTAGCTCACGCCTCAAAAACACACGCGCGGGCACACACGGAACCATAGAACACCTGCTCTCTCTTTTTCCGGTCGCTCATTTGAAACACGTACCTTGCACTCTGTCCCTCGAAAGGGAGCACAGAGGAGGCACGGACGGACACACGAGGAGGAGAAATTACCTCCTGTCACTGAAGCCGCACGGCTCAGTGCGCGCGCAGCGAACCACTTGTTTCTGTGTCCCGGTCCGTGTGACGATTGATTTGACTGGAGCCGCATGTACACGCTAAGCCCCGCCTCCTGATTGTAACTGGTCAAAACAACGTGAGCTTCAATTTGATTGGATGTAATCGCTGTCCATCAATTCAAGTTTAGTTGAGGCAAACAATTATTATTTTTTTAACAGTTTGGTCAAAAGCCGGAAATCCGGCTGGATGCCGGAGATCTTTAAGCCCTGTGAGTGGAGAGCACTCCTTTACAGCGACGGGGAGGATGCGGCACGCCACCTTTGCCCAGGCGCTGGAGTGGGTGGACAAGGCCTGGGCTTCTGTGACCACCCGCACCATCAAGTCTGGGTTCAGAAAGGTGGGAATCAGTGTTGCCAGATAGAATCCAAGTTTTTGTTGACGTATGAAACTTATCCGTCCCAGAATTCGTTTTTTGGTTCACTTTGGAACAGGAAGGAGAGATACACACACATGACAGACGCTCACTTAAAGTTCCAAACCAGTTTAATTAATCATAAGTTAAAAGTCACAGAATACATTTGTTCTATTTCAAAAGTCATTATATGGACCTTACCAAGCTCCGCCCACAGGGCCGCGTTTCATTGGCTAATACCCATAACACGTCACAGCGCAGCTTCCACGTGCGTGCCGGTCTCACAAAACAAACGCTACGGTAGCGTTTGTGAGACCGGCACCACATGCTACTTACATTGCTAGCTAGCATACGTGCAGATTTTTTCTGCGTCAGGGCTGGAAAAATTGTCCTCCACCGTCAGTGGGGTATCTGTACAGGAGATGTCAGGTACCCTGACCGTATTTGTGGAAGTAAAATTCACCGTTTCCCTATATGTGAAACTGAATGCCTTGCTTGGATCAAAGCTTGTGCACGACCACAAAACTGAACAATTATTCCTTTCACCAGCAGAGAAGGGTTGACCTGCTTTTGAAACCTGCTAGTTAACAACACGCGGTCACGATGAGAGAAAGCCACAGTTCACTGAACGTCCTGGAAGTTGGGAAGAAACAGCTCCGCTAACCCCACATGAGCTAGCTAACGCAACGAGCTCTACTGTCGATTTCACCTAAAACTGCACAAAATCGTGACACGAAGGCTGGATTTTAACTAACACACCAGACGGCTGAGCTCGTTTGCCCTCACAAAAGTCGCTGTCGGCGTGTTTAGCAGCTAAAGCAGCAACGGCTAACCAACCACTTAAGGAATGAATGGAGATTACAGTTAGCATTAGCTTTGCGACCAAGGCACACAAACTTTTGCCAACAATAGAAATCGCTGATTTCAAAAGTAACCCTCAAAACCATGAATGCCTGACTTACCCAGCCTTGCAGGACAATAGGCATCAGTGATCCTGTCCACAGCTGTAATAATGCTGAGCCTGAGCGTGTGAGGAGCTGCTGTTTTCCCCATCAGACGGTAGCATTTGCGGTGACGCGCACGCTGTTTGGAGGCATCGCGTGGATCAAACAACTTGATAACGTCCACAAAAAAAAATAACATGAACTTGTTGGTTCCCCTGTCCATTGTCATGGCTGATATTTTGTTGGAATCTGGCAGAAATGATACACTATTCGACTCAAAAATACCCTGCAGTCAGTCGACGCCATGTTTTCTATTGACAACAAAGCTGCGCTTGGGAGACGGGCAGCCATCTTGGAGCTTAGGGGGCATTTCTGGGCGGAGCTTGGTAAGGTCCATAGGATTAGAATAAGTGGACAGAGAGTAAGTGAGAGAGATAGAGAGACAAAAGAAGGGAGGAGGGGGAGAGAGAGACAGGGAGAGAGGAGGGGGAGAGACATACAACCTGATCCGTGGACTACTTCTCTGCCTTGCTGTTGGAGGATGGGAACCTTTTATACCCTTCTGTGGGGGCCCTGCCTCAGAGCCTGCCGTCCCCACTTTATTGCCAGAAGACAGGAAATACCATTTGTTTTTTCAGCTGGCTGAACTCTTTTTTGGTAAAAGAGTGAAGGATAATATTCATTCATTCAACCTTTATTTATACAGGCTGACTTTACACAGTTCTACTTTTAATCTGATTGAAAACTACTTCACAACTATTATATAATTAATGCACAAGTGCTTTATGATCAAGGTATTAATTGTTTTACTACGTTTTATGCAACCATGTTCTCTGCGCCTTCAAGTGAACACAGTTTTCAGAGCTGGACACCTTTCTTCACATGAGGCTGATGGGGGAAGTGTGGCTTACACCCAGAACAAAGAGACCAGTGTCTCCTTGCCCGTCATATAAATCTGTGAAGTCATAAAACTGACAAAAGGCACTGCCATAAGCCACTCAGAGACAAGAAGAGATCCACTTTCAAGCATTCCTTAAGTCCCAAAGCCTCACATGAGCACATGCTCACTATTCTGTCTCCTCTCAGGAAACCCTTACCATTCTATGAGAGAAATTTGATCATTTTGAACGCCGTGTGAAGACTCCTTCATAATAAAAGAAAACACAAAGATACATATATTTTCATTTCACAACAATCCCCCTTTGGACCTCATTCTGCTGAGGTCCATCACAAAAGAAATAAAATCACACAACACACAATGTAGTTTAATGCATATATACACAATATTCAATCAGTTTTTTCAAAATCCTCCAAGTTATGCCCTCTTGTCTGGCCACCACATTTTGACTCAATTTGTTAATATGCAAATTGTAGAATATAAGGAAATATATGCAAACTATGAACAATAATAATAGTAAGTGCTTAGGATATTGCAGAATTATGAACCTTAAGTTCCCAAGTTCCTCCTCCGCATCAGGCAGTTGTCTCCTCAGGGGCATTCCCTTGGCGTTGCTCAGGGCAGACCCCCGGCATTGCACGCAACTTTATTCAACTACTTTGGGTCTATCAAGGCATGAGAGTTCGAATGCGAGCTCCTCTTGTTGTCCAGCCCAATCCTTTAGCTCCTTCCTGGTTCACGGGCTGGAGCACACTGAACCGTGTGGATCCCCTGGCATTGACACGCACTGCCTGTGGTGTGCGTTCAGCGACCCCCCACGGGTCCTTCCTGACCAGGGCTGTTCTGGTCTTGCCTCCCCGGGACTCCGTTGAGAAAACTCCCTCAGCTGGAGCATTTCCAGGAACCACCTATCACGAACAGAATGTGCCACAACAAACAACACCCAATCAATTATAAATCTGTAGTACAAAGAATGAATCATGCATGTTAGTTGGTTTGGAAGAGGCTTAATCTTCATTAGGGTTAATTATGAGTAGTTTTAAGGCGGTTCATACTTACAAAAAATACTGTACCTTTTCACTCAGCTTATAGCAGAAATTACACACATAACAATAACATCACAAGCGGCGGCAGAGCATAATTAAAAAATAACATAGCAAGCGGCGGCAGAGCATAATTCACAAAACATTGTACACCTTTTTCCTGAGTCAATAAGTCACATGTCGTCTAGTCAAGTCAATTGCTATAATTCTACAGAACCATCATATTTCTAAACATCCTCTGATCAGGTCCACTTCAGGTTTGAGTGCAGCCTGCAGGCCAGGAAACATTTCCAAGGGGCGTCCCCCTCCTGCTTCACACACATTAAAAAAACATTGTTGTTAATTGCTCATTTGAAATATGCTTGCATGCTTACATCAATACTCCTTCCTCCATGACATGATTAAAGAAAATAAAATGTTCAAGACCGATGCCGCCTCAATATCAACGCAAGTGAACTTTGTTTATAACGCCAATTTATCAGTTATCCTTAATTATTCTTTGTATACTAAAATGTATTTACCATCTTTTAGTTAATTAGTTATTTCTAGGAACATTTGTCAACCTTGTTGTTTCTAGGAAACATTTACAATCTAGTTATTTCTAATTAGTTATTTCTAGGGACCAATTCCAACCTCTCTATTTTTAGAAACATCTGTCAACCTCTTAACCCCCTTTTGAAACAAAACTCTACCTTGTTTCAATTATGCCAAAGTTATTTGGTTAATAAATTGGAAATTGTGTCTAAATTTACCATCCTTTAACCTTAGCACTAGTGTCAGATGTTTCCTAAACCTCAGCCTATTGCCACCTCTAATTTGGTTTTCACAACCATATAGCTAACTATAATCTACGATATCATCTCATTTTCTTTAAAATTATAATCATTTACCAAAATGTACCCCTTGTGACACATCAGATTCCCAACATGCACTCCGCCAAGGACAGCTGCAAAAACAAAAATATAAAAGTTGACTCGTTTTGGGGTCAGGAGCTAGGATCATTTCCCTTGCTCCCCTTCAGCTTCACCACAGAGTTACAGGAACCAGAAGAAGCAAGTCGTCAGGTCCACCTGAGTATAGTATAACTAAAAATCATGAAGCCTGCGCTGGCAGGCCCAAATGTGCCTATGTGTTTCATTAAAAATTTATCATAGCAACTGTAGTTTTGATCCCGGCTACTAAGATCAACGACAGATCCTCACAGATCAATATGGGGTGCGGCCTTTGCTGGTATGAGTGACTTCAGGACCATTTGTTCTCTTGTCTGTTTGGAGAACGTGTTCAGCTTTCTCTTGTTCCAGCCCCCAGTGAGACGTTCACTGGGTTCTGATTCTCGTCCGGACCCCCCAAATCCGGACCGTATATCCTGGCCATTTGTGTCTGATGACCATGTTTTGACAGTTCTTTGAGAAAGTCTTTGCCTCTGCTCGGCTGAAAGTTTTTGTGGACAGTCTTTTGTTCTTTCTGTGCCTTTGTTGTTTTCAGTCGTTCCTTGCGTATGCCCCTCAAAGTTCTTGAGCAAGGTTGCATATGAGTTTGTTCTTCCCAGTGAAGTCACAGTGAGTCAGTTTCTGGACACACCTTCATATTAAATCTGATCCGATCTGATCAATAACCACAGTAGCTGAGATTCAAAAGTCAGATGCTGCATGTGTTTTGACAGAGGCCTATCTTAATGCATATTTACCATTATGTGTTCTGTATAGATGAGGTGGGATTCATAAGACTCACTCTTGTTCCATCAACATTGTTCAATGAGGCTATTTAAAAAATAAAAAAAATAAAAAAAAATCATTAACAGACCAGGATCAAATTAATTTTCTGTTAACAAGCTCTATTATGGATCCTTCGACGGAGGCATCTTTTAATCTGATCTGCACAACAGATCCAAAACATTAGTTTACCTAAAAGTGAAATAATCAATTCAACCCTGAAATCAAAAAATACTGTAGCCTACTTTTATTTCAGAAAATATAATTTACTATTTCCTAAGACCCCCTTGCTAGTATACAGTCTATGATAATTAGCAAATTCCTTGAGCCTTCTGAGATCTGCCCTCCTAAATTGTCAATTTGAAATTATTAAGCTCAGTGGCTCATTTATCCAAAGTAAAATGTGGGCTCTTTCATTTTGGCCTGTTGTTCCAGGTATATAACTATTAGTCCAGGGGTGTCAAACTCATTTTGATCTGGGGGCCGCATACAGCTTAATCTGATCTCAAGGGGGTCAGACCAGAATACTCATTCCAAAAGTCCACTTTTGTCTTTGTATTAGTGCAAAGAATAAAGAAATTATAAAAATATTAACATTAAATTAATTGTCCTTTTACATTTTTACTCAGTTTAACATTTAAGTGCATTACATATTAAAGAAATGATCAGTGATTGCACGTTTTAAAACATTTATTCAACAAACTGTTTTGTTAAATACCCTGATGCATGCTCCATAATCCATGTAGAGAAATCTAAAAAAGCTAAATCTGAGCTTCTGGACATACAAAAAAACAGTTCTGTTAAAACCCTTTCCTGCATGTTAAAAGTGCATCAAAATTTAGAAATGAATGAATTTTAAATCCATTTTCCACATCTATAAATATGTATTCATTTAAGACCTGTCTGTGAGGGCTACTCCCTCCTTAGCACTTTGAGATTTCCATTAATGAAAAGTGCGTTATAAATTGAATTCATTACTATTATTATTATTATTATTTATTCTTCAAACCCCAATCTGTCCTCTTCTTTTATTCATCTGACTCCAAACAGTTATTAAACTCTGTACCTGCACCCCTTTACTTTTATTAAATGTTTCAGAACGAATAACCCAACTGGATGACTAAATTAAAAAATAAAGTGACTCCGACCTGTTTTTGGTTTTTTCTAGAAATTATTATGCTCCTGTCTGCAGTACCTTTTTTCGTCCATCAGGGGTCTCCATTATACTCAGGCTCAATGTTGCCAGCTGTACGATAATTTTCGTATTTGTACGATAATTTTGCCCTCTGTACGATCAATAATCCCGACAAAGGCCAAAAATACAATAATTTCGCCATTCTGTAAACGTGTAGTTGTGATCGGTTTTCATCAGCCTGTCGCAACTGTCTGTCGGAGTTTTTCGTGAACCCTGAAGGCGTCTTGGAATTCCAGCTAATCGTGCTTTTCTAAATGTGACAGAAGACTTTCTGTTGAGCTCATTAATTACCACCAGACAATAATGCATATTAATGTCTATGGTTCCCCCAGTACTGACGCCACAAAGCTGTGAGTGCCTGTTAGACGCTACAGTACAGTACTTATTATTTTGTTTATAATGGGTGTACGATAATCCTACATTTCTCACCTGGCAACCCTGCTCAGGCTGTACAGGAAACGACTGTCTTTTGCGTCCGCTCACAAGACGTGGACATTCACTGGAACTATTCACAAAAGTACGTCTTCCAAATTGGTAATCCACTTTCTCTGCTTCTTATATTGGAAAATGCAAGTATGCCTCACGTCCTATACACAAATTATAAGACGAAGTCTCGTGAACCACGTCAAACGTGGCTCGTTAGCTTTGCTGTTAGCTGCTAAGTTCGTCTACAAAAACTAAATTTGGATTATTTAAAGTCGATATTGTTTATCTACACGACGCGCCACTGTACGCTTTGTTAGCGAATCCGATGTGAGCTGTCTACCGTTACAAAGTTGTAAAATGTCCGCTGTTAGGCAGCCTATGCTATGCTAACGGGAGGTTCACTGCAATTTTTCCAACTTTCCCGTTTGTCTAAGTGTTATAACCTAAAATTATTGAGATAGAATGTCATAATCCCTTTTGATCAATCCTTCAAACTGTAACGGTTCATTCGGCCCTAATTAATTTGTCTCGAACTGTCCGCAAATATTTTATTTGTTTATTCAAAAAAACGTACAATCCTGAGGCCTTCCAGCCTGGTTAAAACCAGACCCCCGTTCAGAGCTGAGCTGAAGTTCTATTCTTTCATTTCACCCACATTCACGCTGTAGAAAATGATCTAGTCCTGTTAAAATGGAGAAGTGTAAACCGTTTTAATCGTAATGTCTATTTTTGTGTTTCAGGGACCCAGCCCCAACTCCTGAAGAGGTGGAGAATTCGTTTATTACTCTATTAACTGCTGTATCTAAATAAAACTGTTCTAACTTCAGCGCCTCAATGTTTGTTTCATATTTAATCTTCAGATAGCTTGTTGTGACAAGTTTAAGAAGAAAAGCAATCCATAAATATGTCATACAGGCTAAAAATACAGTAATCATTATTTTCCTCCTTCCATTTTTGAATTCTTTAAAGTCCATGACTCACCATGTTTTCAAATTGCCTCGCCATTATTTATTTGTTTATTTAAAAATAATACAGGAGCGTTTATTTATATTGTAGAGAAATAACTCTAAATGGGTTATTTCATGATTTATAGCAGATTTTTAGCAAAAGCTCCGGGAAGATCTGCCCCTCTCTTTTTCTCTCCCCGTGGGTCGGGAGTTCAGAAAGGTAGCTCTGAGCACGCAGCGGAGCTCTGAGCACGCGTGCCCCGCAACAAGGCTGGACAGAACCGAGCCCTGAGTCAACGACCAGAACTCCAGGGGTCACCGCAGAACGGGGAGCCAGCAGCCAGGGAGAAGACGAGAGAAGCCGCGCAGCTCATGCTCCTCTCTGCGCAGAAGCTGAGAGGCTCTGAGAGCAGCGAGCAACAGTCGCAGCGGTGTTATATCTTATTAAAACGTCTATAAAATAAATAAAAAATAAAAACAGAGCACTGGTCCAGTTGTACACACAAATGCAACAAGAAATATGCAGTTTTAACTCCCATTTTTTAAAGATATGTATGGGAACAATTAAATAAATAACAAGTAGGACCGTGCTTTTATTGAGGCAAAAAATATTGTGATATCAAGGTATTTTACTTAATAATTTCTGTATATAGCCTGTTTCAGCTTTTTCAGCTAATTCTACATTTTTAATCCAACTTTTCAGCCTAATTTAGCAAAACCATGCTCTTGTTTAGCTATTTTTTTTTAAATCATTCTAATTAACTTAAACTGTTTATTTTCATTAGACCAGTGTTTTTCAACCTTTTTGGAGCCAAGGCACAGTGTTTTCATTGAAAAAATCACGAGGCACACCACCAACCAGAATTGTAAACAGATACTGTACTCTGTATCCGCCTATATTAAATATATAGTCATTCTTATCATAGTGTCTTGGATAGAAATAAAATAAACACAGAAATGTATTTTTATCATATTTTATATTTCTTATTTCAATGTGGTCTTGTGACTGTTACATGCTCAAAGCAGCAAGGGGCGATATGTACCATTTAAGTTTACCGGTATATATATATATATATTTTTTTTTATTATTATATATATATATATTTATTTTTTTTTTTTTGGGTACTTCATTGTGTATTTTATGAGTGTGGACAAAGTCAAACACTAAAGCTGTTTAGAAAACCACTTGGTTTCTAAACTTAAAAATATTTAGATCACAGATCAAAAATTTAAACTGAGAGCCTGTATCATTTTAAGGGAAAAATATGTTTCAAAATTTCATAGCGTCTACAAATCCCCCCCAAAAAAATTGGGATAAATCCATTTTTCCCACTGTGCCGTAGTAAGTGGACCACTTATAGTTTTGGCCCCCTCTCGGCCCCCCCAGCAATAAAAGTCTAACTCCGCCACTGGTCCAGAGCAGCACAGCGCTGCAGAGAGAGAGAAAGCCACACGCAGTTTGGAGAGCAGAGACAAGTCACGCAGGTGAGGCAGGCATTGACTCCTCACATGGCAGGAAACCATTATTTTAGAACATAAAAAAGATTTAGTATTCTGTGACTAATTCTATTCTATTTTTATCTGGTCCAGGAACTCTTATCAGATTATTTTATCAGCGAAAGTCAGCGCGTTTTCCTCAATTTTTTTTTTTTTTTTCACTCAGTCCCACACTTTATTTATTTTATTTGTTTGTGGGTTTAATTTTTTTCTTCACTCAGTCCCACACTTTATTTATTTTATTTGTTTGTGGGTTTAATTTTTTTTCTTCACTCAGTCCCACACTTTATTTATTTTATTTGTTTGTGGGTTTAAATTTTTTCAATGCCTTCATTCCTAATGTATTATAATGTATTTACTCATGGTAATATACAAATACATCACCGCACCAGATCCCGCCTCCACTTAATCAAAAGTCAAATTATAAGTGGATTTAATTGATACTGTTTTTATAGTTAGCCACAAACCCTAACGAGATTAACAGTGAACTCGGTCTCAGAGTTACAGGGTCAGGGTCAGCGGCGAATAAATTATTTATTTATTCTAAAACCCCGACCCCTCTGTTCCAAACGCCCGTCGGCATTTGGTTGGCTCGACCATTGCGTGTTTTTACTCTGGGATCTGGAGTCTTGGCTGGAAACTTATAATTCTACTTTTAATGGAGTCCAAACACTGAGTAAAATTTGCCTATAATATTTCCAATCACAGATTTCGTTTAAACAGGAATCTGCTTACCTTTTTTTGTTGGAGTGACCGGTCACTGATCAGTGCTCTGGACTCTCGCTCATCCTTTCCTGTCCGCGCGTGCAACCAACTCGGTAGGAACCTCCAATTGTTGACGTATGAAACTTATCCGTCCCAGAATTCGTTTTTTGGTTCACTTTGGAACAGGAAGGAGAGATACACACACATGACAGACGCTCACTTAAAGTTCCAAACCAGTTTAATTAATCATAAGTTAAAAGTCACAGAATACATTTGTTCTATTTCAAAAGTCATTATATTGGATTAGAATAAGTGGACAGAGAGTAAGTGAGAGAGATAGAGAGACAAAAGAAGGGAGGAGGGGGAGAGAGAGACAGGGAGAGAGGAGGGGGTAGAGAGACATACAACCTGATCCGTGGACTACTTCTCTGCCTTGCTGTTGGAGGATGGGAACCTTTTATACCCTTCTGTGGGGGCCCTGCCTCAGAGCCTGCCATCCCCACTTTATTGCCAGAAGACAGGAAATACCATTTGTTTTTTCAGCTGGCTGAACTCTTTTTTGGTAAAAGAGTGAAGGATAATATTCATTCATTCAACCTTTATTTATACAGGCTGACTTTACACAGTTCTACTTTTAATCTGATTGAAAACTACTTCACAACTATTATATAATTAATGCACAAGTGCTTTATGATCAAGGTATTAATTGTTTTACTACGTTTTATGCAACCATGTTCTCTGCGCCTTCAAGTGAACACAGTTTTCAGAGCTGGACACCTTTCTTCACATGAGGCTGATGGGGGAAGTGTGGCTTACACCCAGAACAAAGAGACCAGTGTCTCCTTGCCCGTCATATAAATCTGTGAAGTCATAAAACTGACAAAAGGCACTGCCATAAGCCACTCAGAGACAAGAAGAGATCCACTTTCAAGCATTCCTTAAGTCCCAAAGCCTCACATGAGCACATGCTCACTATTCTGTCTCCTCTCAGGAAACCCTTACCATTCTATGAGAGAAATTTGATCATTTTGAACGCCGTGTGAAGACTCCTTCATAGTAAAAGAAAACACAAAGATACATATATTTTTCATTTCACAACATTTTCCAGCCCAAAAATCTGTTAAACACCGCCGAAAACCCGCCCAATCAGAAAGTGTCACGTGACACATCACACACATGCTGCATTCCAGTTACCTCGTATTTTGGGAACTACGAAGTGGCAGTGACGTCATCTCCCCATCTACCACTTGAAAACACGTTCCGGTTACCCCGGTGGTAAAACAAGATGGACGCACGCATTGTTTTTGTTGCTGTTTCGGAATATAATAAAATTACTAAACATATATGCACTCCAGACTACCAGTTATGCACTCCAGACATGATATGCACTCCTGACACTGAACATGTCAAAGAAGAAAGATGAACGCCGAAGGTAATAGATTTAATATATATTTTTCTCGTTGGAAAAAGAAAAACTGGCTTTACAGCTAAAAAAAAAAAAACGTCTTCGCTCACTGCACAGCAAAACATGTAGGGAGTTTACGATATGTTGAAGAAACTGTACAGTGGTTGCTTTATTTTGCTAAATAAATAAGTTGCTAACACCGTTTGCTAACCCTGCTGACCACTTGACCAGGTCACCCTTGTAAAAGAGATCTCGAACGGGCAAAACAACTGGTAAAATAAAGGTGATTGATTTTATGATATATAACACCATCAGAAAGTTTTGGTTTGTAGCCTGACACTACAGTACTGTTGTTGTTTTTTTACAATCAACCTTTATTTAGTCAGGTAAATGTCATTGAGCCTCGTGGACTCATTTAAAAAAGTGACCTGCTACAAACTAAAGAATGATTAACAGCAATGGTAGGATTTCCTTAAACAATAGACAATAAATACAAGAGAGAAATATATATTTATATATATTTTTTTTTCTTTTAAAACAAAGTATCAAAGATTAGAAAAACATTATAAGGTAGATGTATAAATCAAAGACAGGAACATATCTGCATTGGTTTTTTTCCAGGATTCCAAGAGATTCAACTACAGTATTCTCCAGATTCCAACAGTTTCCTGAAAGTAGCTGTCTGAAATGTGTATTTTTCACATAAACAAGAAGTCAAATGATGAAAAAATGACAGAGAATTGCAGCTCATTATTAACTTTATGTCTGTCTGAAATAAACACTGTTTTCCCATTGCAGAGTTGTCTTGGACCCTACCATGCTGCCAGAAAACCCATCCATCCTGAAGAACAATGGTGCTCTAAGTGAAGCAGACAAGCAACGTAACGCTGAAATCAGCCGTGGAAGGGTGATTGTGGAGCAAGTCTTCGGATGTTTGAAGTGCAGGTGGAGACGGCTTCGTGACGTGCAGAATACCAGAACTGATGTGGTGGTGAAGATCATAGTGGCTGCCTGCATCCTCCACAACTTGGGACGTGGGCCAAATGTACTTAAAAGACTGCTATAATGAAGCTTAATAAACATTTTTCTTTAAATACAGCATTTTGTCTTTGATTGTGGCAAAAGTTTAACTGATGGGTTGCAACAATTAGATAAATATTATTAGCTCATAGTGCTTTAAGTATCTGTCAGAACTGCACGTGCACATTTCCAAAAATAAATTAGTAATGTGAACATAGCAAAATTTTAGGGAAACGTACCTTTTGTGTATTGTACGTACGGTAATAAAATGTTACACAATTTGCTCTGTAGCTAGTAATGCAAAATAGTTTCAATACTATTAAACTAGTTTATACAAAATAGTTTCTATTTTAACCTTTTGCAAGCAAATAGTTCATACTGAAAACAAATCTCAGTTGTCTGAAAGTTTCAGTTTTAATTACAAAATGTGCAACAGAACAGCATTTCAAAAGCCAACGACTGGGTAGGAAATGTCATGCTGGGCTCCCATGAGTTCCTCCATTTCGTGGTAGAATTGTAACTTTATTGCCCCTCTGCCGGTTGTCTTCACAGTTCACAGTCATCAGTTCTCTGAAAAAAATATTTTAAAGGATACACTGTATTGTTAAATTCATTACAGTATACAGTAATTGATTTGGTTTGCATTAAAACTTATTTCTCCTAAATCTTACCAGCTGTGCTGTCCTGTGCAGGTTGGATAAGCTCAACTTTCATAGTGAGGTTTGCATCAATGTACAAACAGGACAAATCCCCTGCACTGCGATACAGGCTGCCAGAAAATGTTGTTGTTCTCTGCTCATCAACAAACATGTTGTTGTACTGGTCGAGGTAGACTAAAAACAAACACACACACACTTACTACACAAATATACACGTCCTAACACAGAAATAACATACAGGGTTATAGAATGTTTCTAAACACGGATCTTTGGAAACCAAATATATTTTTTTTAACCAGTTTAGTGCTAATTTATAGTCAGTTCAACAAACAATGTGTGTTTAGTTCTGGGTTGCCTAACAAAAATAAGCCACAGCGCCAAAGAAAACAAGGGTAAAAAATATATTTTAAAATAAAATTCATAACTAATAGTTACTTTTTTAATGTGCTAAATAATAAAATGTGGCGAATGAAAGTCGCTGCCGCTGGCCTACAGAACTGTTGTGATCCAAACAACGACAAAAACAGCCGTACGCCGCAGGACATGCAACTAAACACAAGTTTTTAATGTGATCTGTGTTCACAAGCATACGCTTAAGCTGTGTGTGTGATTAAAATACACACAACATTTTACAACTGTTATTTTAGTAAAAGTTAAGGAGTTCACTTACTGAGGACGCGAGTAGCCGCCATTTTGAATACGTCACTGGGATAAACTGGGGGCCGAAAAAATTGCCCCACTTCACGAATGGGAGTTTCCCACTGGAGCGGGCGTTCCAGTTAAAATCCACCACTGGGACCTTGGAAATTCCCACAATACGAGGTTACTGGAACGCAGCAACAGCA
>JBBPBX010027478.1:7483-37263 GCA_038048925.1 Garcialebias charrua | reverse complement strand
GCCTTGAGATGACTGAATACAGTAGTAAGTCAATTGAAGAAATAGATAAGCAAATGTCTTTAAGTTCCCAAAACTTCGGTTTGAAAATCCATACAACATTGAAAAAGGAGTTATAGTATTACAGAGACTGTTATTGTGTCTGTATTTCTCTTTTTGTCATCTAATTAGTGTAAAGGAATGAAACAAAACACTTTTCTTTTTCAGAAGCAAACAATAGATCAGGATGTTCATTATTGTCACCGCTTCTTTGGTGATATTAAACCAAAGATGTGTGCACATAGTCCCCTAACAAATATCCATGCTTGCTATTATAAAAGGCTCATTAGCGAAACGCTTTAACCATGATTTTTAGAGCAACATTCATTTGTTATTCAGTTGTTGTTGTTGTTACACTTGTTGTGGGATTGTTTTTTGTCTGTCAGGCAAGTACATCATTATCCTTTCAGCCAGACGGATTAGTGTGTTCCACTGAGCCTCTCTGATATGTCTCCCACTTGATGAGGCGGTCGGGGGGGGGGAAACAGCGGTGAACAAATGCTGTTAAATGCCACAAGTGTCAGGATCCATCTCTGCGGATTTGTGAGGCAACAACCATCATGGATCTGTATTACAATTCAGTTGTAGTTAAACCAGACCACTTAAACTAGTTCTTAATATTTCTCTTGAGTTCTTGTTTTCCTTTTCGCCACTAAATGACTGCTCAAAGTCAAACTCATCTTTTAGATTTTGTCTGGTGTTACTCTTGAAGACATGATTGTTGTATCTGACTGGGAAGCCATTAGGCTGCTAGATGAGCAATGATCCACCGTGACTCCTTCTTCATTCATTGAGATATGAGTAATAACCTCAGCTGAGGGCTTTATAGTCCTCTGAGGAGGGGTCAATTTGATGGAGCATGTTGACAGCAACAGATAGCAATACAAACAAGCAGTCTGTTTCTTGAGCAGAACCATGGAGCATTTAGAGAAGTTACATTCTTGTTGACTGTCTGACTACAAGAATTGTAAGGTTTGAGTCAGAGTGCAAAAAATAAATAAAATAAGAGAAAAGAAAGAAAAGAAAAGAAAGAAAAAATAAAAGAAATATGTATTTCTCTCTTATGATTGTCTATTGTTGATTGTTCAAGGAAATTATACTGTTGCTGTTGTCATCATTCTTTAGTTTGTAGACAGGTCCCTCTTGTAAATGAGTCCTCAAGGCTCAATGAGATTAACCTGACTAAATAAAGGTTGAAATGAATGAAAAACGGGCTAATATCCCTTGAAGAACTTGATGCCCGTGTTTAATTAATCTCATCAATATTAATTCGTTCATTTGTTCATTCATTTTATAGCGCTTTACACAACCACAGTGATGGTGACCAAAGTGCTTAACAAAATCAGTAATTAACATGACAACAAGTTAAAAGCAAGAAAAATACAACAAAATAACCACACAAAAAAGTAAAAATAAAATAAAAACCAGAAATGTCACCACATATGTAAGCCTTTCGGAATAAAAAAAAGTCTTAAGCTTTGATTTAAAAGGACCAAGTTCAGTAATCTGACAATATCCCAAGGTTTCACCATATTTATGTTGTGAATGATTCTCAGCTACTTCCACACACTCAATTTCTTCAGAATTGGCTGAATCGTGGCCATTGTTGTGTTGGCTCAATTATTTATTTTACGTCATTAGCTGTGGTAGCCACCTCAAATTGGACTGACAAAAAAAAAACTAGCTTGTTGTAGATTTCTTTCTAAAGATTTCTTTTCTGGGAGTTTAAAAGAATCTGTCCAGAGATTCATGAAATATTTTGCTAACAGACAAACAGTGTTGACCTCAACAGTTCATGCTAAACATTCAAGCAAAGATATAATGCAATAAATGGCACTTAGGGTAAGTGTTGGGAATAAATCTTAGCTACATCCACACATTTTAGCACAAAATCTGTAAAGTTAACTGGATTGTACCCATTTTAGTGTTGTTGTTTTTTTTGTTTTTTTTGTCCAGTTAGCTGCGGCAGCCATCTTCAACTGAGTTAAATCTGAATAATTTGTATGTGTCAACGTAATGATTATTTTCTGTTCATTAAAATTTGTTCTGTTCTTTGCCAACAGTCAGCGTTAAGTTCAATTAGTTAATGGCAAAATTTAATCAAAGTTCTTGTGCGAGCTGTTAGCACTCAGAATGTGTGTTGGGGATCAGTCTTAGCTACTACCAATCCAAATTTTACATTAATATCTTTATAAATGTGATAAATTAGACGATTTGGAAATAGACAAATAAACACAGACATGGTCCAATCCATGATTGCCCACCTTCTTAAAGATGATAAAGAGCAACAGACATCCCTTCAGGCTTCCATCTTTGTCCCACTGTTTTTTGATAATGCAGTTATCGCAAACATTGTACAATAAACTAAATATGTCCCTTGTATGATCATGCTGTATATTACCAATATTAAAACATTATATAATATATTACCAATACAGTATGACTCTGGTAAAATATGACGTTTATTTCCATGTCATATCCCTTTGTAGCACTGTTGGTCCTCATAATATATTTTAATTGAAAATAAAGAAGATTAATTGCCCATTGATAACTCTAAATTGTCCCTAGTGAGAGAGTGAATGGTTGTTTGATTTGTCTGTATTTGTCTCTGTGATGGACTGGACCTGTCCAGTGTGTCCCCCACCTCTCGCTCAGAGACTGCTGGACATGGGCACCAGTGACGTCAGCAACCCAAAAAAGAAGAAACGGTAAAAGATGATTGATGGATGGATGGATTATACACTATAGCTATTAGATATGTATCTCGGTGCATTTTCAACACGGTACTGTCGTCATGTTCTAAATATGTCAGGTCTAACAACTTGCTTTTGTATCAAATTAAGCTAAACTACAAATAAATGTTACTGCAACAAGTTTTTATGACATTATTGTAGTGTTGACATGATCAAATGCAAAAACAATATTATATAAAGATACAACAAAAATATTGAGGCTTGGCAGCAACAACAAAAAGAAAGAAAAGAAAAGAAACACTGGGCGGATATGAAATGTCTGTATGTGAAAATAGAACTTCAAAAAGATAAAGTAATTTTGTTGACTCCATCTATCCATTAGTGTCAAACTTTTGAAACCAGGTGAAATATGAATATTTCTGTTTCAAAAAAATAATATGAATATCACTGTAACTTTCTTGGCTGAGCTTGATGGAAAACATTTGTTTAACCCATCAAATTTATCTTTCAGTGAACAAATATCTGGTTTTGGTTCTTCTTTCTGAATGCCTGTCTTGTCTCGCTTTAGTCATTGCCTTCTTTGCAATTAACCCCAATTCAAGAAATGGTTTTATCCTTACAATACAGAGTGACAGGAAGTGGAATATTGATTTGTTAAGTGCTCCTTATTCATACTAGTTCTCCCTCTTGTCAGTCATAGCATTTTCCTCTAAGCTCTTTTGCCTTAGTCATGCAGTAAGCGACAGACAGACACACACACACCAAACCTTAAATGGGGAGAGCTGACAGTTTAAAAGAGTGGGAGCTCGTGTTCTTAAAACTTGGCACGGCAATGACCAAGCATGAACCACGGCTTGACCAAAACCCCATTTCTTTTGCAGACACTGGATTTAGGTCACTGTCAAAAAGCCTGGGGTTCATGGTGCACCTCTTCACAGACAAAGTGGGGCTCTGTGGGGTCAAATCAATAAATAAAGATTTGGTTTATTGGAATCCTGCGTGATGATATTAGAGATGCATAACATGACTTCCATTAATTTCCAGCAGCAGCTTGACCTTTTTCTTGTTTTCCTTCTGACATTACACGTTTGACTGAAACACGTCTGTCAATTCTTGAATGTCAAACCTACTTATTGTATGGGAATATGCAGTGGAGACTTACAGTTTATTGGATTTTTGCAATATGTTGTGGCACAAAAATGAGCTGTAATAGTGTTGAATTTTTAAGGAAGAATGCATAATGTGATCAGGGATTAAGGTGTAGCCATGTGCGTTTGTGCCCATATAACTCGTATATGACGAGTATGGAATGAGGACATGTTGTATACATGTGTAAGGGAGAAAGGTTGGACTGCAGCTGAGCCAGGACATTTCATTCAGCAAACAGCACTAATGATATTCCAAATGTGTGTGTGTCTGCGCAGAGTAATGCTGAAGGAACAGGTGAAACAGGAGACTTAGGAAGCAGGCAGCGCGCTGCTGAAATATAATTATGATTTTAACTGAGGCTATTGTCTAGTTGGAATTTATTCAGATGCTTGTCATTTAGATGAAATAATCCTCTGGACTCGTGTTGCTCACGCACTAAATCATTCTAACTTCACTTGCCCCCCACCTCCCGCACGCGCTCAGGGAGCGACAGAATACTGTACTCCCCCATCACCGCCCGAAGCTGCAGCTCAGAGCCTGAGGAGAGAAGCGCAGAGGAGCCGCGTGCGCTTTTACGCAAAGTCTCCGACAAGCAGCAGCCCTCTGCGCGCGCAAAAGGCGACTTTTTTTTTTTTTTTGGACACGTTCACTCTGACCAAACGCGGCACCGATGTTGAGAGCGCGCGCCAGCTCCCCCCCAAAATGTGCCCGTCCTCTGGCTCGAAGCAGACCCCGGGCTCTCTGGCTGAAGCCGGGAAGCTCTTCCTGAAGCACACGACCTTGCACGGTCTGAGGCACATCTTCCTCAGCGGCTCGTACCCACGCAGGGTCGCGTGGCTGCTCGTGTTTGTGGCCGCCGTGGCGCTGCTCTTCACCTGGTCCTCGAACCGGGTGCGCTACCTGCTCTCGTCGCCCGTCTACACCAAGGCGCACATGGTGTACGCCAAGCGCCTCGTCTTCCCCGCCGTCACCATCTGCAACCAGAACCTGCTGCTGCCCAGACGCATGAAGAAGACGGACATATTCAGCGCGGGGAGGTGGCTGGAGCTGCTGGGGGTGGACTGGGAGGTCTCCCCCGCTGCCAAGGAGGCGCTCGTCACCCTGCGGGGTGAAAGAGGAGGAGGAGGAGGAGGTGGGAGCGCAGGGACAGAGTCGCCCTGGTCCTCCTTGTCTCGAATTTTGGACTTTAAACACTTCCTCCCTCCTCCTCGGGAGTCTCAGCCGTCCATGAGGCAGCTGCTGGACCGGCTGGGGCATCAGCTGGAGGAGATGCTGCTGCACTGTCGCTACCAGGGACAACAGTGCGGGCCACGCAACTTCAGCACCGTGAGTGTCCTCCTTAAAGTTCCTCTTTTTGTTTCTGTTTTAATCTCCTCACTACCTCACTCTGAGTTTGGTGGAATTTGTTGTAATTACCTGTCAGAGGTGGCACAAGTATATCATCTGCTTCATTACTTTGACTGGAGCATCATGCGGGGTGCGCATGACGCGCATCCCTCTGCCCTGTTGCTTCAACGCGCCTCAGTGGTTCAATTAATTCTTGTGAACGTTGAGCTGCATGCCTCAGTTGAATGTTTGCAATTAAAAACACCTCTGCGCGTGCTTTTTAATGACAGCTGCAGTCTGCAGTTCTGTAGTGCAGTCTGTAAGTTTTCTAAAAATATATTTTTAACATATTTCTTCACTCTGTCACTATCTCCTGACAGACTGATGTTAGACAAAGTAATCTCTGAAAAAAACTATAGTCCCCTTGCTTCTCCAGGTGGTAAATAAGAATTTCTAAAAAGCCACAGTGACCCGCCGTTAACCAGCCAATAAAAACAGAGCTTCTCACTTCTCACGCTCCTAACCCACGCCCCCCCCTCCCAGCCCGCAGCGGCCGCGCAGGTTCTCGTTGAAATAATTGCAAAGCGATGCAAAACTGTTTTGTATGTGACACAAATGTATTAAATTCCCCTTCTTCATCCCTGATCTGGACTTTTCTTTTGTTTTTTTTGCCAAAAGTCAAGTGATCGCTTCATCCTCCGCTGAGTCATGACAGAAACATTCAGGAAATGAATGAATTTGTCACGAGCGAATTAAACTCGGGTTCAACGTGGCTGCACGAGGCTCTGCAGATTTCCTGGTGTTCTGGTGTGCTGGACCAGCACTCCCTGTTTTTATTTTATTTTTTAGAACGTTTTATTAAAGGTGCTATGTGTAACTTTCTGTAGAGCGCAGAACTTAGAAATATTTTCAACAAGGAAAAGCATTCTGGTCCCTCCCCCTCAGAGCCATATACAGTACAGGGAACCCCCGACCTACGAACGAGTTCGGGACCTAAGAACCGTTCGCAGCTCGATCCGGTCGTAGGTAGGGGGTGAAAATTGCGTCCCGTTCGTAGGTCGTTATTCTGTTCGTAGGTCGCGGAAATACCGCTAACGGTGCGCCGCGCACACATTTAACAGCATGAGACTGACATACTGGCCCATAAACATGCACAGAACTTTATTTACAAACACTTATCTAAACCATTACACCACACATGCATCCATAAACACACACAGTAACTGTACATCAGTAACTTCACATCAGAACTGCAGGAAATCAGCTGGAAATCACATCAGCAAAATGATGTCAACAATCACACATGAACACTTCTCAAAGTGCAGCTTTTAACATCAGAACAGCAGCAAATCAGGGACTCACATCAGCAAAATGATGTCAACAATCACACATGAATCCATAAATCCATCAGCAGCATCACATCTATCAGAAACATGTTGCAACCATCATGTTTTTGAAACCAGTGCGTTGATGAGTGTCCATGTGCATGAGAAAGAAGTCCATGAACTCAGAAAAAGCTAGAAGCAGCAGAAAAATGAAACAAAATTGCCTTACTTTGACTGAAGTGTAGGTAGACAGATGTTTTTCTCATGATCAAACCTGCATCTGATGGAACTGCTTAGCCATTGCTCAACAATGAATGTGTCACGCCCATGCCCAACTAACAACAGCCAAGGGGCAATCCCCTCCCCCACCTCGCCGATTGCCGTGTGTGACGCAGTTACGCCGTAGCTCGATTATATACTTGTAATGGGGCTCGTTCGTAGGTCACGTATTTTCTGCCGTACGTCGATGGCATTCTTCTACTTTGGCTCGTTCGTAGGTCCCGTGGTTCGCAGGTCGGTGGAGTCGTAGGTCGGGGGTTCCCTGTATANCCGTGCTCTGCTGAACTTGAGATCTGCTCCGCCTCCGCTGCATGTCTTCTCAGAGCCACGGCATATTCTGTGTTTATATGTTAATAAAACGTTCTAAAAAAATAAAATAAAACCATGGAGCTCTGGTCCAGCACACCAGAAGACCAGGAAATCTGCAGGGACAAGCGCAGCCACGTAAAACCCGAGTTTAATTATCTCGTGACAAATAGACATTTCCTCATTCATTGCAGTCAGCGGAGGGAGCGGTGCAGAGCAGAGGAGGAAGCATCATTTGACTTTAAAAAATAAATAATAAAAGAAAAGTCCCGATCAGTGATGAAGAAGGGCAATTTCATACATTTGTGTCACATACAAAACAGTCCTGCATCGCTTTGCAATCATTTGAATGAGAACGTGCGTGGCGCTGGGGCTGGGACAGGTGGGGGCATGGGTTGGGGCGTGACAAGCTCTGTTGAGGACAACTGGAACGCAGCTTTATTGGCTGGTTAAAAACTGTTTATATTGGCTGGTTAAGGACGGGTCACTCTGTGTTTTTAGTGTTTTTATAAATGCTGATAGAGAAGCAAGGGGACTGTAGTTTTTTTCAGAGATTACTTTGTCTAACATCAGTCTGTCAGTAGATGGTGACAGAGTGAAGAAATATGTTAAAAATATATTGTTAGAAAAGTTACAGACTGCACTACAAAGTTACATAGTGCAGCTTTAACAAATAATCACAAAACTTCGCAGCTGCTGACAGGACATGCAGTGGAGGCGGAGCATTCAGAAGCAGAGCTGAATTTCACCGACAGCAAGAGCGAGCTGAGCCATATATGGCTCTGAGTGGGGAGGGACCAGAATTCTTTCCCAGATGAAAATTTTCCTAAGTGCTGCGTTCTACCAAAAACTGCAGACTGAAACTTTTTAAGGATATTAAATGTGTTTCGGGAATCAGTATCCAATTGTTCTCCTTTTTTTCTTATAATATTTAATATTGCCTTTAAGAGTTCCACATCAGAAATGAAAAGTTGGATTGTTTCTCTGGAGTTGATAGCAGAACCCAGCAGCCCTTCTATGTTACACTCTGCTTTAAACGGTTCCTTCTCGGTCATCCATCATTATAGGATCGATCTGTGTACAATTCCCTGCTCACAAGAGACCAATCCACCCCTAATGAAGACTTTTGATTCATTTAGCGATGCGTAGCAATATTCGGTGACGGTGTGATAGAGTGCAGTTATAGTTAGAGTGAGGCCTCATTGATTGTACTTCATTACTGCAAGAACAACAGTAGTGTTCCCAGTTCTCCCACCCCATTACCCTAAACAAGCAGACCTTTTTTATTTATTTTTTTGCAGAGGGGGTGTTACTTCCACTGTTTGAAACTCGGCTTGGTGTTTTGGAAATCTGCTTGTTCTGTCATTTCCTACAATTATGTCTTATTTTGCACCTTGGAAACACATCTAATTTGAAACTGCTCTCCATAGTGACAGTCTCCAGTCTATCATTCAAAGATGAAAAGCTGTTTTTCTCCTGCCTTCTGAATTTAAAGCACCACATTTTAGTGCCACAATGCAAGCTATCACAATCAAACACATTTCTCCTTGACAAAATGGTTTGATTTGAGCAAAGAATATTAAGGGGATGACCAACAAGTCACTGTGACCTGTTTTAGAGATAAACAGAACTCCGAACTCTGGAACGTTGGCGGCGTGTGCTGCTGCATAGATAATTCCCACCATGACTTCAAGGCAGGCAAGACAAGCTGTCGGCATGAGTCAGTCAGGTGGAATCAGTCACACTTGAGAGGTGAGGTGTGCAGGACGATGGCGAGCATGTCCACATACATAAGTTTTAAGCTCTATTGGTGTTGTTGTCCTCAGCCCCTCCATGTTGCCAGGCCTGTTTGAACCATAAAATGGGTCCACTGGCTTCATCAATACATCCATTCCTCCGATCTGTTGCTCTTTCCTTTATGTTGCCCTACCTGTGCACACGCCTGACTCTCATCAGGCAGTTCTCACTTCTCTCGCCATTTGAAGGCATCAGTTTTGGGTAAAGGAATCAATCCGAGAGCATCCTGCCATGCACCCTTCTGTGTAATCAATAGATTGATAGTGCTCCACTCAGTCTTTTAAAGTGATCCGAGAGCAGGTTTGGGAATTTGTCAGCAACATGCTGAGACAAAAATCCATCCTAAAACATTGCACGTGTGCTGCAGGCAACAACTTCTAGAAACTCAATGTTTATTTCCTTTTTGGCAAACTTTAAAAAGTGGAGTCCCGGCTATTAAAGTCATAAAAACGGGTTGGAGGAAAACCAAACAGAATCTTCACATAATTTTTCTCATATGGATGGGTAATTTGTCCTTAAAGGTGTTGTTGACTTCACTGGTTGACTTCAAAAATGGCTTAAAGACTTTTCTTTTTAAGCAAGCCTATTCTGCCTCCACATGATTTTATCTTGATCTTGGTTGATATTATTATTGATTTTACTTGATTTTATCACTTGTTTTATTTTTTTATTTTTTTAAGCAGGCCTATTCTGCCTCCACATGATTCTGTCTTTAATCTTAGTTGATATTATTATTGATTTTACTTGATTTTATCACTTGTTTTATTTGTTGTAGCACTTTGAGATTTTTATTAATGAAAAGTGCGGTATAAATTTAATTCATTATTATTATTATTATTATTGTGACATGATGCTAAAACATAGACATTTTAGAAAGAGGAGCTATTCAGCTTTGATTGTTTGTACACAGATGCTTCGAATAATTAGTATATAAAAGTATTTTTAAACAAAATAGTTTTAATGACGTAACTCTGCAGTGCGTCGCAGTCAAACGCCGACGCATTTTTATGACGCAATGGCTAGAACGCACCTTGTAAATAACCAATAGCAGTGAATATATAAATTGAGGAATTATGCAATTTAAGTGAAGATTTGAGCGATTTGTCTTCAGTTTGGGAAGCCAAAGTTAGTTCGTGATGAACAAGAATCAGCTGGTTCTACTTTTGGTCTGCAGCCTTATTTATTTGAGTCTTACCGTTCAGGGTGCGAGGCGGAGTCCGGCATTTCAGATGAGCAAGGTTCAGAGGGTGAAGGGCTGGAACCTGATCGTAGTTGTCTACAGAGCTGACGATGTTAGAACACCCAAATGCGACACAACGTACTGGCATTTTTCAAGTTATACAAAAGAAAATAGGTCTTGAAGACAATTACACTACGTGCTAATGGCAGACGCGGACTGAACTCCTTGTCACTATGTCACGACGTCGCATGCGTAAGTACCCGGATGTCCCGTGACGAAACACGGCGCCAATTTTAAACTCACTTTTGAAACAAAATTTCATTGATTTATCATTTTGCTTGTAAAAACTAGTTGAATGATACAACATACTGTACTATGTTGTGCCACTTTATGCATAGTTCCAAAATCATGTCACACCACCTTTAAAGAAACATTTAAAAGAAAATGTTTGTTACCAGATGCCAACTACCAGATGTGTTTACAGGAAAAGCCGAAGTGACTGAAAATAGGTCAGCAATGGCATCCATGTAGGGCTATTAGTACCTTGCAAACAGTGAGAGGGAAGTGTAAAGTTACTGATTAATGTGTTAATTTGTTGGTAGATCACAGGCAACACTGAAACATATTATAGTGATGAAGCTGTTAGCAAGCTGTGGAATGTTTGTTCCCAAACCATGTCTTTAAACACATTAGTATTCATCTGGACTCGTGTCTCCAATCAATCGCCAATGAAAGCTTGCATGATGTTTGTTTTCCTGTCCCCCTTTGCTTTGACCCTCTCTGTTTATCGGCCTGTTTCTACCTCTGGTACTGTGTGCAGTCATTGTTTTAGAGTCTTTTCTGCTGCTAACAGATGTCTGCTGCGTCTGGAAAGGTTGCTGATGTGAGCAATGGCAGTGCACCAAAACCGTAAAGTTTTATGCAGTTAAACAAATGTGTCCAGTTTGTCTCTGGGACAGGCACTTTTTATATCTCGCCCTGCATTATTTACGACATCAATAATATGTGAGCGGCGGTTGGTCTTTAAAAGTGGATTATGGCTTGAATTTATTTGTGATAAATGTCTGTAACGGACGGTTCTATTTTTTTTTGTCTTTAGAAACACTCTGAATCCACCAATCAGTTTTATTAGCTTGTACAGGAGCATCACTGAGTTAGTTATTGCATATAACATGTCCTGATTTGGTGCCGTTTGCAATTTCCATCTTAACCCACTGAATAATATCCTATAAAATACTGCACCTGTAAAACATTTGGATAGGAACAAGGATCATTAAGGAGCTTTAACAGCAGATAGTCAATAAATCTACACTTTTAGACCTGCTCTACCTAATTAACTATGTATACACTTCATAATCTGGGTATGTTTTATCATCTAGCCTTAATCAGGGTCATCATAAAACATGCAAATGTTATAATTTTCTGTTACTACAAGCGTTGCTAGAGATTTAAAATACTTGGACTATTTTTTTCTGTCCCATCAAGTGTTAAAGTCTACCAAAAATCTCTGTATAAATGTTGCTTTACGACATTCAAATCTTTGTATTGCAGTGTTTTATAGAGTTTGAATTAATTTATTGGGTGCTTTAACTGATGTTACTGAAGAACTCGTGTCACCATGGGGTAGACGGGACATACAACACCATGAAGTACAGCAGAATAAAGATTTAAGTGAGTTTAAAATACAGTTGTCACTTGATGATTGTAATTTCAGTGGGTTCGGATGTTGTCAGTCCATACAATGGGCGTTATCAACTGTTATCATCCCCATTTGTAGCGGCAAATAGGTCACACTCTACCTCCTAGCATGTTTAACAGAACGTTATCAGCGTTGTTATCGCTGTGAGTAGACAGCGTGTTTCCGTAAACCCGGAAGTGTAGCGTTTTTGTTTTTTTCAGCTTATGTAACTGTTTTCCTAAACCTAGCCTTAAACCTGACCCGAGGACCAACCCTAAACCTAACCCACTTACCCTTGTGCCTAAACCTAACCAAGACCCTAAACCTAACGCCAGAGGCTTTACTCGAAACTTTGACACGTAGCTAAAGACGGAGCCTGCTGTCATCGCTTGTAACGGTGACAACGTACTGTAATAATATATAGGCACTTAGTCAGTCTACTGATCTTACCTATACTTAGATGCAAATTTGAGCAGGGTTTGACTGACACAAATTATCATCAAATTTCACGGGTTCTCACTTTTTCAGTTTAATATCAATAATTCTGTGACTTGGAGGGATGCAATTGACAAGAAACATTATTATATTTGACCTACCAAAGGTAGAATCATTTAATAACAAATCATTAAATTACATCGCATCATATTTACAGATTGGATTGATCAGGTCTCCTATAACTAACTTTCACAGATTAAAACTTAGAGACAACAGAACACAAGTTATAGGTCTTTGTATAACTTTTCTCTAGGCATTTAGCTTAATTTTACTGGCTTAAATAAGAAGAAAGTTCCAGAGTTAGAAGATGAAAGATGGAGGGAGTTAAAGGGAAATATCTTGATATGTTTTAACCAGAAACATGGCAGTTCCTCGGCAGCTTCCGCTCGACTTTTGGTCGAATGGCCATCAACGTTTTACCTGTGCGAAGATTTTTGGTCTCAGCCCGGCAAACTAGTCCCAGCCTTATTAACCGTTCTGCTATGGTTCATAGGCGACCAGCATTCAGCTTTCAGTTGCTCGCTGCAAGTCGGCTTCCACTTCACTGTGATAAAAGCCGCAGCTCCGGTTTGGTTTTCAAGATAAAACTTCCAGAAAGAGTTCACAGCTTGGAGCTGTGACACTTGAATGGTTCACAGCTGACGTGCTGTTTAAACCTTGCTGAGGACGCGGACCCTTGACTCATGGTCGGACGTCCACCGTTTCAAAAAGAAAGTTTACATCTCAACTTCCTCACAGGAACTGACCATTCCAGCAAAAGCTTAGAACTTTTAAGAAAGGATCTGAGATCAGTGACTTGTTCTTCTCCGATTGGTTCAGACGAACCAGTGGAAGGGAGTTAGAGTGCATGAAGGTCACTCGGATAGAAGAGAAGATGTCAAAAACAGAGAATCTTTTTTTGAGAGTAGAGGGATTTGTTTTCAGAAAAAGGAGACAGACGACAAGTTTAGTCTAAAGACGTGATTATAGTGTCTCTAAACATTTCACACAAATACTAACAGATTATTCTGACTTGTTCTTCAACTTTAGACATAGTTCTTCTGAATAGAACATACAGTTTGATTCATTATATGAAGAAGTGATCAATGTTGGTACAGCATATTTAAGAATAACACTGCTCATATGAATAACCAATAATCATAAAAATGACAAGAGATAATCTGTTAATTAATTCTGAATTACCACAAATTAAAAGGAAGTCTTTTCTGATTGATTTGTGCCCCTTAATTCAAAATAAATGTAATAAAATAGTGTCCACTTGTCTCCTTGCGAGCTTCAACAAAAGTGTAACACTAAGAGTTTCAGAGAGATGTGAAAAGGTGTAAATCCAGGTCAGAGATGACGGTCTGTTCCACTACAGTACCTTTAAACCTACTAGTAGGTCCAATAGGGGCATTCTGACTGCTACGTATGGGGATGATAATAATTGATAAGGGCCATTTTATGGTTGATAACATCTGAAGCGGGTGGTAATTTTCAGAAAAGATTAAGAAATCCATGGACGCCGAGGTGCAAATTCACATTTAAGCTGTTTACCAAATGCATGTTTTTGAATTCCCTCAAATAAAAAATCTCAGTGCATTTCCTATATACAGTACGTGTCCAGTGAACTACTTGCAGTAATAAGGATTATTTAAACTTTTATGATTCATCATGTACTGAAGCAATTTAAATGTTAAACATCTCCCACATTAAACATCATTTGTTCTTTAAAACTACAAGTTTGTTGAATTCAACAGGCTTAGCCCAAATATTACCTTAAATATGTATTTAAAATATCCAGTACTTTTTTCTACCTTTGAAATGTCCGCTACCTTAAAGAAAGATATGAATAATGGACAAATTTGTTATCAAGTGATCAGACCAGATGGACATGGCTGAATCTCATAAATCCTCATGCATGATTCTTGATAACCATGAGGACCATCTTAACCTGACTGTTTTCTCTCCCTGGTTAATGAAAATAGCTGGTAAATGATAAAAGCTCTTATTTCTTTGTCCTGTGACAGAAACTTGACATTTTCAGTTGACAGAAAAATAAGTGTTGCACAAGCAATGTTTGGTGAGTCTGTTATTTCTCCTCCAACAGGTTAAAAAGGAAGTTTATTAACAATTGAAAGCACGATGGGTTTTTTTTATATGTTGTCTTTCAAGCTGTTTTGGGCAATTATATAGTAACATTACTGGCAGTAAATGAGAAAATAATTGTTTAATAAGGTGGTAATTTTACGTTTTTTTGTCCACTTGTTAAAATGTGGGTTCAACACAAATTCGTTTTTAACAAGTTTGATGTTTGTGTAATATTTAATACATTTGAAAATATATAGGCCAAAAATATATATAATAAAAATTAAAAACAGGGGTATGAGGCCATTGTACCTATAGATGTAAATTCATCACTTTAGAAAAAGTACCAAGCTGTATGAAAGCTCAGTTTAGTTTTTTCTTGAGCTTTCATGCAGCTTGGCCCTTCTTGGATGGATTAAGTTTGATCTGTTGCCAGGGAGCCCGGCCCGTTTAGTTTAGAATAATTTCACAATTTAGAGCAGTTAGAGGATGTCTTAACCATACTGAGTTGCTTGAATTTTTTATTTTTTATTTTTCATTTACTGATGAGGACTGTCATCAGTTAATTAAACCTTGGATGAACTGTTTTTGAGAGATTTGTGGGAACTATGCATTGCTTTTTATATGTTAATTTTTTTTATTAAAGTAAAACATTACAATGACTGTTATACATTCAAACAAATAAACAAAAGCCAAGGTGATTATTCAAGTAAACACATTAAATAAGGAACACAAATCAAATGTTTTTATAGCTTCCTTCTTAATAGAACCAGATGTGTTTACAATGTTCAGACTCCTTCTTGAAGGCCTGAAAAGAGGGAATTATGTATTGTGTTTTTTGAAGTGTAATTCTGCTTATTATTTACGACTTCCACTTTGGCCACTTCCGCTTTGGCCACTTTCGCTTTGGCCACATTCGCTTTGGTTTAAGGTAATTGCATTTTTTGAAATATAATTCCGTTTTGTCAACACTCCCGTTTTGTCTTAATGTAATTCTGTTTTTATCACCACTTCCACTTCGGCCACTTCTGCTTTGGCTCAATGTAATTGCGTTTTTTGAAATGTAATTCTGTTTTTTTTTTTTTTTTTTTTACCACTTCCGCTTTGACCACTTCCATTTAGGCCACTTCTGCTTTGGCCACTTCCACTGTGGCTTAATGTAATTGCATTTTTTTATGCATTTCTGCTTTTTCACCACTTCCACTTGGCTTGATTTAATTGCGTTTTTTGAAAAGTAATTCCGTTTTTTTTTCACTACTTCTGGTTTGGCTTAATGTAATTCTGTTTTTATTACTTCCAATTTGGCCACTTTCGGTTTGGCCACTTCTGCTTTGGCTTAATGTAATTCTGTTTTTATTACTTCCACTTTGGCCACTTCCGCTTTGGCCACTTTCGCTTTGGCCACATTCGCTTTGGTTTAAGGTAATTGCATTTTTTGAAATATAATTCCGTTTTGTCAACACTCCCGTTTTGTCTTAATGTAATTCTGTTTTTATCACCACTTCCACTTCGGCCACTTCTGCTTTGGCTCAATGTAATTGCGTTTTTTGAAATGTAATTCTGTTTTTTTTTTTTTTTTTTACCACTTCCGCTTTGACCACTTCCATTTAGGCCACTTCTGCTTTGGCCACTTCCACTGTGGCTTAATGTAATTGCATTTTTTTATGCATTTCTGCTTTTTCACCACTTCCACTTGGCTTGATTTAATTGCGTTTTTTGAAAAGTAATTCCGTTTTTTTTTTCACTACTTCTGGTTTGGCTTAATGTAATTCTGTTTTTATTACTTCCAATTTGGCCACTTTCGGTTTGGCCACTTCTGCTTTGGCTTAATGTAATTCTGTTTTTATTACTTCCACTTTGGCCACTTTCAGTTTGGCCACTTCTGCTTTGGCTTAATGTAATTGCATTTTTTTCATGTAATTCTGTTTATTTATTTATTTATTTATTTTCACCACTTACGCTTTGGCCACTTCCACTTTGGCCACCTCCACTTTGGCCTCTTCCGCTTCGACCACTTCCGCTTTGGCTTAATGTAACTGTGTTTTTTTTTTATGTAATATTGTTTTGTTTTGTTTTTCAGATTTTGTTTGTTTAAACCTCAGGACAACTGTAATTATTGCATATTTGTGTTTTACAATTGTTGCTTTTTGTGTAAACAATCACAAACTATTGAATACAGTTTTTTAAACTTAGTCTTCTTCTTCTTCTTCTTTCGGCTTTTCCCTCTTCAGAGGTCTCCACAGCGAGTCATCCTCCTCCACCTCACTCTGTCCTCTGCATCCTCTGTCCTCACTCCAACTACCTCCATGTCCTCTCTAACTGCATATCTCCTCTTTGGCCTTCTTCTTTGTCTTTTTCCTGGCAGCTGAATTTCTAACATCCTTCTACTAATATACAGGAACCCCTCGAGTTACGTCAGGGATAGGGACCTACGTGTGTGACTTAGGTCGATTTTGTCGTACCTCGCGGACCAAAAACACATGCCTATCGTAGGTCCGCGTTTCTGACATAGGTCGCGGTTATACCGCTAACGGAGCGCCGCACACATATTTAATGGCATGAGACTGAACAAGCAGACATACTAAGGCCATAAACACGCACAGAACTGCACAATAAATAAAAAATATAATGTCTTACTTTGAGCCGGTGGCCCCGACTGCCAGGCGGACATTTGCGGCGAGCTCCCGGCCGCAGATGGATCCTCCGCGGCATGTCGGCTCGGTGTCTTCGCCTGTGTTAGCTGCTTTGTTAGCTGCTGTCGTTAGCATGTCGGGCGGCGTTGTGGCCGCCGATCGCGGGGCGATCCGCGGCTGCTCCTCCGGACCTGAGACGTCCACAGAGTTGACCGAGTGTTTCCAGCTCATTTATCCGTATGAGGCAACCCTGATCGGGCACACGGAGCCAGCTGACAGTAGCCTCCGGAGCTCCATTGACCGCAGTACAGTTGTAAAATGGCAACCGGAAGTGGCGAGCGGAAACCGGAAGTTGCGTAAATACGATTAATTTCTTATCAAAACGTAAAATTAATAATTATACTTTATTTATAAAGCCATTTAAAACAACCACAGCTGCAACAAAGTGCTATACACATGAAATTAATAACTTTTAAACACAAAAAAAAATAATAATAATAATTTTTTTTTTTTTTTTTAATCATATTTTTATTAAATATGATAAAATCGTAAGTCTGAGTTGCCGTAGGTCGCAGGTGTCGTACCTCGAGGGTTACCTGTACCCACTGTCCCTCAGCGGATTCGGATGTTGTCAGTCCATACAATGAGCGCTATCAACTGTTATCACCCCCATATGTAGCAGAGAAACTGACACAATTTACCTCCTAGCATGTTTAAAAGAACGTTATCAGCGTTATAATCGCTGTGAGCAGGCATCGTGTTTCCGTAAACCCGGAAGTGTTGTGTTTTGTTTTTTTCAGCTTATGTAACCAATTTCCTAAACCTAACCTTAAACCTGACCCAGAGGACCAACCCTAAACCTAACCCCAGCTCACCCTTGTGCCTAAACTTAACCAAGACCCTAAACCTAACCCAAGACCCTTTACTTTAAACTTAACCACGTAGCTAAAGACGGAGCCTGCTGTCATCAATTGTAACGGTGATAACGTACCTTTAAACCTCCTAGGAGGTACAGGAGGGGCAATCTGACCGTTACGTCTGGGGATGATAATGGGCAATCTGACCGCTACGTATGGTTGATAACATCCGAAGCGGGTGATGTCCCTCCTCTGGACATGTCCAAACCATCTCAGTCTGGCCTCCCTAACTTTATCTCCCAGTTGTTCAACATGTGCTGTACCTCTGATGATCTCATTCCTGATCTTATCCATCCTTGTCACTCCTAAGGAGAACCTCAGCATCTTCATTTCTGCCACTTCCAGTTCTTTCTCCTGTCTTTTTGTCAATGCCACTGTCTCCAGACCATACAACATAGCTGGTCTCACCACTGTCTTGTAAACTTTTCCTTTGACCTTTGCTGACACCTTTTTGTCACAAATCACTCCTGAAACTTTTCTCCATCACTCCATCCTGCCTGGACTCTCTTTTTCACCTCTTTACCACATTCCCCATTTTCCTGGACAGTGGACCCCAAGTACTTGAAGTCCTGCACCTTTGTGACCTCTGCTCCTTGTAGCCTCACTGTTCCACTGGCCTCCCTCTCATTCACACACATGTACTCTGTCTTACTACAGCTGACTTTCATTCCTCTTCTTTCAAGTGAATACCTCCACCTCTCCAAGTTCTCTTCCACCTGTTCCCTGTTCTCACCACATATCACAATGTCATCTGCAAACATCATAGTCCATGGGGATTCCTGCCTGACCTCATCTGTTAGTCGGTCCATCACCAGAGCAAACAAGAAGGGGCTCAGAGCCGATCCTTGATGCAATCCCACCTCCACCTTGAAGCTATCTGTCACTCCTACAGCACATCTCACCACTGTCCTGCTGTCTTCATACATGTCCTGTACCAGTCTAACATACTTTTCTGCCACTCCAGATTTCCTCATGCAATACCACACCTCCTCCTCGGTCTCTGTCATATGCTTTTTCTAAATCCACAAACACACAATGAAGTTTTTTCTGACCCTCTCTGTACTTCTCCATCAACATCCTCAAAGCAAAATCTTTCTTGGCATGAAACCACATTGTTGCTCACAGATAGTCACCTCTTGTCTAAGTCTTGCTTCCACAACTCTCTCCTAGATCTTCATCATGTGGCCCATCAACTTAATTCCCCTGTAGTTGTTACAACTTTGTACATCACCCTTGTTCTTAAAAATGGGCACCAACACACTTCTTCTCCATTCCTCAGGCATTTTCTCACCATCAAATATGCCATTGAATATTTGAATCAAAAACCTCACTGCTATCTATCCAAGACATTTCCAAACCTCCACTGGTGTGCCATCTTTCTTACCACCGAGAGCCTTCCCCTGCTTCATTGTTTTCAAAGCTTTCCAGACTTCACCCTCACTTCCTGGTCCAGAGATTCTATGATCTCTACTCTTTTTTCTCTTTCATTCTCTTCATTCATTAGCTCCTCAAAGTACTCATTCCATCTTCCTGTCACACTCTCCTCACTTGTTAGAACATTACCATTCATATCTTTAATAAGCCTAACCTGCTGCACATCCTTTCCAGCCTGATCCCTCTGTCTTGCTAATCAGTACAAGTCCTTCTCGCCATCTTTAGTGTCCAATCTCTGATACAACTCATCGTACGCCCTCAGCTTTGCCTTAGCTACTTCCCTCTTTGCTCTATTTCCCATCTCCTCATATTCCTGTCTCCTCTCTTCAGTCCTCTCAGTAACCATGTTTCCATCCATTTTCATTTCGAATTTTGAGCTAATTTTTGAAATCACGCAAATATGTAAACACAAATTAATGCGAAGCAGAAGTGTTTCCATGTACTGTCTTGTAGCGCATCTACCAAGCCACGCACAACGTCATTACGTCAGACGTCAGCGTCATTACGTCAGATGTCAGCACCGCACATGTCTACAGTAAACAGGAAGTAGCGGTTGAAAACAGAACCCGGCCACACATCTCGTCAAAATGGAGAGAATATTTCAGGTACGTGTTGCTATCGGGCAAGTTGTATTTATTCTGTCATGCAAACTAGTTTTAGCGATGTTACATGTTGTCCGGAGCGGAAACAGCTGAACGTCACGTGACGTGAATGTTCGCTACGGCAGAACTGAGTCGGAAAATCTGTTTCCATCTGTCGTTTTGCGCATCTGCTCATTTTCGAAGATCCCAAAAACCACTTCAAGCGAGCGTATAAACTCTTTGGCGAATTTGAGGAAGTAAATTCAGATTTTGCCGTTTCCATTAAGCTTTTCTGCTGCAATACTTCAAAATGCGCATCTAGAAACCTTGATGGAAACACAGCTATTGTCATATTTCTTCTTGGCTAATCTCTTTCTTTGAATGGCGTCCTGCACTTCACTATTCCACCACCAGGTTTCCTTATCATCCATTCTCTGTCCAGGTGAGGTGACACACCAAGTACCTTCCTACCTGTCTCTCTAATTGCTGTTGCTGTAGTAGCCCAGTCACTTGGAAGCTCTTTCTTACCACCCAGAGCCTTTAACAGCTCGTCTCTGAATTTCTCACAACATTCTTCCTTCTTTAGCTTCCACCATTTGGTCTTCTTCTCTGGTTTTACTCTTTTTCTCTTCTTCACAACAACAGTCATTCTACACACAACCATCCGATGCTGTCTGGCCACGCTCTCCCCTGCCACAACCTTACAGTCTCCGATGTCCTTCAGGTTTCCTCTTCTACACAGAGTATAGTCGACCTGCATACTCCTTCCTCCACTCTTATAGGTCACTCTATGTTCCTCCTGCTTTTGGAAATAAGTATTGAATATAGCCATTTCTATTCTCTTGGCAAAATCCACCACCATCTGTCCTTCCTGGTTTCTTTCCTTCACATCAAACCTACCCATCACTTCCTCATCCCCCCTGTTTCCTTCAACATGTCCATTCAGGTCTGCTCCAATCACCACTCTTTCCTCATGGGAATACTCTCTATCACTTCATCCAAATCTTTCCAAAATTTATCTTTCTCCTCCCCATCACATCCAACCTGTGGAGCATAACCACTGACGATGTTTAGCATCAGACCTTCTACTTCTACCTTCAGGCACATCACCCTATCTGACACTCTCTTCACCTCTACTACATTCTTTGCCAACTCCTCCTTCAGGACCACCCCTACTCCATTTCTCTTTCTATCCACACCATGGTAAAACAGTTTGAACCCTGCTCCAATACTGCGAGCCTTGCTGCCCTTCCACTTGGTCTCTTGGACACATAAAACATCTACCTTTCTTCTCTGCATCATGTCAGCCAGCTCTCTACCTTTGCCTGTCATTGTCCCCACATTTAGAGTTGCAACCCTCAGTCCTACATTCTTCACTTTCCTCTTCTCCCTCTGTTTTCTGACACGTTTCCCTCCTCGCGGTCTTCGACCCAGAGTTTTATTCAGTTTTTTTAAACTGAGTAAAACTCTTTATCCCTCAGCTTTATTTTTTGTAACTGTCTTAGTTTTCTTAAATTTGAGCTCAGCACTGATCTTAAAATCAACTTAGAGAATGAAAAGTGATTCCCTGGCTACTTTTAGGGAACAGCTTGTTCATCTTTGTTACATTGTCATGTGAAGAATAGCCGAAGGCCATTTCAACAGTCTCAGCCTGTCTGTCTGTGAATTATTAATTGACAAGAAAGGAGGTGACTTTTTTTTTTACGCTATGCACGAACAAGACAGGACGATTTATCACTGTTTTTTTTTTCTTGCACGTAGGATTGATTTAAGTATGTATTTCCTGTAATAAAAAGTTTATAGAAAGTGCTCTGAGTTACAGTAGTGTAGCAAAACCTTTCAAGGTTTTTTTTCTGATTAGAAAGACATTCAGGGATGACTCACTGTGATTCAGTCAATATTTAATTAAAACATTATCTGTGTTATTAATAAGCTTTTGGTTTCCCTTATGGAAACTGTTGAAACTCATCAAAATAGCAAACATCCAATTCTAAATTGGGAAAAGTCGCAGGGCACGCTCACCACCAACAAGCTTGAGTAAGACAGACAGAGTGTTTGGTAGTTTAGACGAAGAGCAAACCTCAGCTGAACAACACATGGACGATCCTGACTCCCCAAGGTCACCACCGGTAACCACTGTAGCTGCTCTTCGCTCGATGCAGCCAGTACAATCTCCTGGTTACCACAGCAACTCAGACTGCGGGCCGCCAGTAGTCAATCACCACATTACAAACACATGCACACAGATGGCACGCAGGGGGGCTGCGCACATGCAAGCGAATACAGTTAATCCTTTTTTGTGCAAACATAATCATTCATACTTTTGTTCAAACATGTTCACAGGCACGTACTAAAGGAAACACGCACGCCGTCACACAGTTGCAACAACCTTGTCGCTGCTTTCTTGATGTGTATCTGCCAAATACTTTTCCTCCAGTGTGAACAGCAAGCCTCTTCTTCGGTTCAAAATTGGCCGTCAGAAAAGAAAAAGCAGCTTGCGTGAGTTTTAATAAAATAAAAACCTGGAAAGATAACAAATGGGTAGGATTTAGGGAAGGGTGTTGTGCATATAAAGGTGTGAAACTGCAAGCAAATGTCTGCTTTTTGCAGATTTCATCTTTTTTTTTTTTTTAAGTTAGAAACTTATGGGACAAATAGAGGTGGTTCTTTGATACATATGAGTTCTTTTTATTTTTTTTAGATTCCAACGAGAGAATCGAAGGAAATGACGTGATCTGATTATGAGCAAGCGAGCTTCAAGACAGAAGATGGATTTCAGGGGAATGTTTTTGATATTTGTATTCTGCACATAAGCCAGTGTTGCAGGCTCTATTGTTGCCTCAGTTTTACCACTTATACATCTGAAAGGTCGCGTGCAGTTTTGTGCTGGACTATCAGAAGACTTTTTTTAATTGGATTCCACCACTTTGTGTCTTAAAAGCTCCCAAATAATAACAATGCTTTGGGGGGTAATCTGTGTCATACCTTAATCAATTCCACACTTGACTGAACAGGATTTATATTATTGTAACTTTTCTTTTCTGAAATGTAGCTGTGATTTCTATGTGCATCTGTTGTTTGTTGCATTTGAGTCACGAAGCGCTAATATCTGACTCATAAGTCAACCATGTAATAAACGCCTTCCTGTTCTCATAAGGTCCTCATAATACAAAAGCAGCTCCAACATAAAAAAGATAAAATATTTTGTTTAATTATCTTTATTGTACTAAATTTACATATACTCATTTATCTAAATCTTAATCCTTATCTTCGCTGTACAATCCAAATACAGAATTTCAAGAAAAGTGTAATAAAGAATGACTTGTTTCATTCATTAATTCCCTGCTTTTATTGTTTCTTTTCACCAAACCACCCCTGCTTCCTGTTATTGTCTCAAAGTGAATGTCACAGTGTTGAAGGTTAATACTAAATTAATTGGAAGCTTTTCTTTAAAACAGGGCTTCCAATCCCGTGACTTGAGCATAATGTAGGGGGACATTTTCTTTTGGAGCCCATCTTTGCCTATTTGATTTCCTGATGTTTAATTAGATTAAACATCCATTAGTTTCCAGTCGTGGCCTTCTCCATATAAGCCACAGATGGTGCTGCGGTGGCCAACCAGCAGTTTGGTCCATATCTGAATGATCAGACTTGACTGCATCATGTTCATCAAACTTCATGTTCCATCTGCAAATGTATCTGCCTGTCATTGTGTCACTTTTGACTAGTCATATGTTTAACTTTAAAGTTTACACAAATGCTAATATCTTAGTGTGATTAAATTAAAAAAAAAACGTTCAATACAGAAACAACTGGACTTTATTTGTAACAGAAGACGTTTCGCTCTTCATCCAAGGAGCTTTCTCAATTCAAAGAGCAGAGAGTGGGGTTCAGGTTTTAAAGGCTGAGATAAGATACACACATACCTATGTAGATTGACAAATCACACCTCACACCAAAGCTGCTATATGTAACTTTTCTAAAAATATATTTTTAACATATTTCTTCACTCTGTCACTATCTCCTGACAGACTGATGTTAGACAAGTAATCTCTGAAAAAAACTATAGTCCCCTTGCTTCTCCAGGTGGTACTAAAAGCATTTCTAAAAACCCACAGTGACCCGCCGTTAACCAGCCAATAAAAACAGAGTTTTTAACCAGCCAATAAAAACAGAGCTTCTCACGCCCCCGCCTGTCCCAGCCCCAGCGGCCGCGCACGTTCTCGTTCAAAGGATTGCAAAGCGATGCAAAACTGTTTTGTATGTGACACAAATGTATTAAATTCCCCTTCTTCATCCCTGATCTGGACTTTTCTTTTGTTTTTTTGCCAAAAGTCAAGTGATCGCTTCCTCCTCCGCTGACTCCATGACTGAAATGATGAGGAAATGAATGAATTTGTCACGAGCGAATTAAACTCGGGTTCAACGTGGCTGCGCGAGGCTCTGCAGATTTCCTGGTGTTCTGGTGTGCTGGACCAGCGCTCCATGTTTTTATTTTATTTTTTAGAACGTTTTATTAACATATAAACACAGAACATTGCAGCGGCTGCGACAGGACATGCAGTGGAGGCGGAGCTATGGAGGCTGAGCTGCAGTTCAGCCGAGAGCAAGGGGGAGGGACCAGAAACGTGTCTCTGTTCAAAGTTTTTCTAAGTTCCAGCGTGTTCCAAAAAGTACATATAGCACCTTTAACAGTAGGGGTTTCTTAAGGTCTTTGTTAGTCTAATTCACAAATGAGACTCCTCTGTTCCCATCAACTGTGAAAATTGTCTGGGAATCAGTCCTAAAGCTGCATTACAGTATATGTTTCTGAAAGTTGGAATCTGAGACCTCCTCCTCTGTTAAGAGAAGGTTTTTCTATCTGTTCTTTCATCCTTTGACAAACTCATTGTTATATTTTAGGAAAAGCGCCAGACATTCAATGATTGTTGGTAATAAAAAATAAGGATCCACTGATAAATTCTTAAACATGGAGGCAACAGAATTGTCATATTGTACACCTCTGTTCACGGTTTGACGTTAGGTTATTCTGCACGTTTGGCAGCCTTCATTTCAGGAAGACTGGTGGCCTTACTGATAAACTGTGCTCAGATAGACTGAGAAAATCAGGTTAGACAGATTCTGCTGCTTGGATTTGTTTTAGTCCTGGGATTTTCTGCTTCACATTTATTTTGTGATAAATTGTCCAAAATCATAAATCTGGTTTTACCTGTTTTCCTTTTTTTGTCACAACAATTTCAGCTTACTGTATATTAAATGTAGAAAAACAGATTATTGTTTAGTTCTATTTGAAGCAGGGAATATAGAAGTTGAATGTTTTACTTGCTTCCCTGACAAATGGCCAATTTCAAAATTTAATTTTACCATAAAAATCCAGATTACCGTTTCACATTTGAAAGTAAAATTATAAAATGAATATTCTGTCATAATAAAATAACTCGGTTGACTTTTATATGATACTGTTTGATGCCAGCTTTCATTGCTCTTGTGTAAAATTATTCTACTTTGTGAGGGAAATCGTATATTTACATTACATAAATCAAAGCAGGCAGTATCTGGGGGCAGTGAGGGTTCAGTTTGTCAACAGGATTTCAGCACCAGCACCTCAGGGGGTCTGTGATTGGCAGCAGAACCTGAGAACGCTGGAGCAGCTGCTTTTGAAACAATCCCATTTTGAAGATTTAAACTCCCTCAGCTGTAAACTCACATTGTGCTCCGGGCTCAGAAGTGGGAGTTATTCTAAACAGTTGAGACCACAGCCCATCACTGAGATCCCTCTCTCCGTCTGTTTCAGATATTCACTCGCTATGGAAAATGCTACACATTTAATTCAGGCCAAGATGGACAACCCCTGCGGGTGACGACAAAGGGAGGGATGGGCAATGGCCTGGAGCTGATGCTGGACATCCAGCAAGATGAATACTTGCCTGTATGGGGAGAAACTGGTGAGTTCACACTTTACATTAAAAGCCTCTGGTTTTAAAGATCTGAACTGAATATGAGATTTGTATTTCTGTTTACCCTTTAGAGAGGGTTTGAGTTGAAAAGAGTTGCTTTGATTCTGATAAATAAGCTGCCAATGCAGACAGCTGCGTTAGTCAGAAAACGCTATCCCAGGGAGTCCCCTTTAATCCACGAGACAGAGACTTGATCAGACTAAACTGCACCCACTGGCACAGGGACGTGCAGAGACCACTAAAGGGGCAGGTGCTAAAAAAAAAAGGGGGGGCACATCTAACCGCATTTTAGGACAGAATATTAACAAAGTCACATAGCTTTCAGAGTTTAATAAACAATGATAAATTACAAAATTGAAAAACAAGTGCACAGTGCAACTTTTTAGTGTACTGTAATCTACAAAATTATGAAAATGGGACCTCTCTATGGAGTTCAATTTGTTTCACAATTATTCTATAAAAAAAACTAACCTCAATTACATAAAATAATTGTGATCAAGACATTTTGAATTGTAATTTTTTTTAACAAATAAAAGTTTTGCTTAAAAAACTTTTTTTTAAATTAAAATCACAAATTTTTGTCTCATGAAATGAAAAAAATATTTGAGCATGTCAGAAATCTTTGCTTGCTATTCTAAGTTTTGGTTTGTCATTCAAAGTTTTGCTTGCGATTCTCACATGATGTCGTGGGCAGAGCCTAAAATAGCAACAAAAAAAAAGGATTTCTGATGTGTGCAAATAAAAGTTTATGTTCTGCAAATAACTTTTTAAGTTCATGAGAGAAAAATTAGTTATTTAAATTTAAAAAAAAGTTTTTTTAAACAAAAGTTTTTGTTTAAAAAAATAACTTGTTACAATTCCAAAAGTTTTGATTACAATTTTATTTTACTTAACTGAGTTTAGTTTTTTTTTTCATTGAATAATTGTGAAACAAATTTAGCTCCATACTCTGCAAACCAGACCCTAAACCTACTTAAAGTCTGGATAGAGTTTTTTCCCCTTCATTTGTACGCTTTTATTGGACAGGAGCAACTTGATTGGTTATTACATACATTATATCTATTATGGTAGTTCAGGGTGAGTTATTTTTAATTCTAAATTAATATTGTTGTTGGACTTTTATTTAAGTGCTATTCTCCTTCAAGATACATTTACCTAACACTAGAATAAATGCAATGTACATTATGCAGCAAAGGAAGTTAGAAGATCGGACAAACATCCATTATGGAGCGATGATAGGTTTTGGACGGGCGATGTGCTCCCTATTGCATAAGCCAGGGATGTCAAAGTCAAATACATGGAGGGCCAAAAAAACTAATTTGCTACAAGTCAAGGGACGGACTGGTTCAATGTTTATTTTAAGGAGGTGATATAATGCTGGTGAAGATTCTCAGTCGTCCAGGACATGATAAAATCAGAACAAGCGCTCAATACAACCAGTCCAGTTGTTTTTGTATTGAGCGCTTGTTCTGAGGTGATATAAGATTTTTTTTCTTCTTTCTGCACTCTTTTCATTCAATGTTTTCTTTTTGATTAATTTGTTTTCTTTTATCTCTTTTAAATGAACGAATCTTCTTCTTTCGGCTTTTCCCTTTTCAGGGGTTGCCACAGCGAGTCATCCTACTCCATCTCACTCTGTCCTCTGCATCCTCTGTCCTCACTCCAACTACCTTCATGTCCTCTCTAACTGCATCCATATATCTCCTCTTTGGCCTTCCTCTGTGTCTTTTTCCTGGCAGCTGCATTTCTAACATCCTTCTACCAATATACCCACTGTCCCTCCTCTGGACATGTCCAAACCATCTCAGTCTGGCCTCCCTAACTTTATCTCCCAGTTGTTCAACATGTGCTGTACCTCTGATGATCTCATTCCTGATCTTATCCATCCTTGTCACTCCTAAGGAGAACCTCAGCATCTTCATTTCTGCTACTTCCAGTTCTTTCTCCTGTCTTTTTGTCCATGTCTCTGTCTCCAGACCATACAACATAGCTGGTCTCACCACTGTCTTGTAAACTTTTCCTTTGACCTTTGCTGACACCTTTTTGTCACAAATCACTCCTGAAACTTTTCTCCATCCACTCCATCCTGCCTGGACTCTCTTCTTCACCTCTTTACCACATTTCCCATTTTCCTGGACAGTGGACCCCAAGTACTTGAAGTCCTGCACCTTTGTGACCTCTGCTCCTTGTAGCCTCACTGTTCCACTGGCCTCCCTCTCATTCACACACATGTACTCTGTCTTACTACTTCTTTTAAATGAATGAATAAATTGATTAAATAAAATATTAAATAGCTTTACATCTGCTAAGTTCTTGGCATAAATCAACACAGACATGTTCCTGATTTTAGTATTTTACATTGTTTATAATGTAGCTGTTTATGTTTTTTTAACACAGTTTTCTTGTGATTTTTAATTAATATTCCTTTTTTATGATTGTTGGCTGCAAGTATCATGCTGCAAAATTCTTCATTTTCTACAGCTGATAGCTGTTGGTCATTAATTATGATGAAGTTTAACAACTTATCGGTGAACATTTGAGCTCCGTGGCTTCAGCAGTATGTTTTTATTGTTCAATCTGGGCGTGCGTTCTGATTTTGGTCAGCCGCTCTCAGCCTGTCCCTCCTACGAGACGGCTAGACAGCGGGTCGGACTGGACGCAGATGGCCGCGGTCGGTCTCCCTGTTCCAGTTCAGCGAGAGTGGCGTCCCGCTGAAGCCCCGGAGCACAAATGTCCAATGTAAAACTAACTTGACCGCGGTTTAATGTGGCACTATGGCTCTACAGACATTGCACGTTGCTGTCTTGCTTTGTTTAGTGTAAAATACTTCCACACAGCAGACATGTTACGATGAAAAGTTGGCTAGCTGTTAGCTAAAGTGCTACTCACTCAATCCACATGCTGTAGCTGGCTGTAAACTGAAAGGGATTTCTTAAATGTGAGGCAGGTCTTGATGTCTATGCACAGCATTATTACTGTACTTTGGGTTCATGAGACACGACTCCGGATCGGATTGGTCCCACCCCTACTACTACTGTTGCATTGTGGGGAATGTAGTGTTGGTATGTGACCGGAGGGCTTATTATGTTGTTTTTCTGACAAAATACAAAAATAATAATAATAAAATAAATAATTTTAGTACATGTTATTATGTGTCAGAGGAGGGCTTAGAATAGGAAAAAAAAAAAAAAAAAATTACCAAAAGGGCACTTGGGGGCAAGGAGCAAAAGGGGCAGGTGCTCAAGCCCCCATAGCCCCCCCCTCTGCACGTCCCTGCACTGGCAGCTCTTTTTATGTAATTGTCAAGCCTTGAACCCAATTATAACAGCAAACGAGTGCATGCTTTGGACCAAACATGTCTAAAATTTTGTCCATTTGAGGAGATTATGAACCCCAACTACCCTAAAATAATCATAAAACCCTAAAAAAAAAATCTTAAAACTCTTCCATTTGCTGCTGGAGTAAACCTTGTTTGTTTAAGTGTCATTCCAAGTCAAGATGGCCACCACAAATTGAACCTAACAAATGCTAAAATGGCTATAACTGAGCAAATTTTAAAGCTATTAGCTAAAATTTGTTGTGGTAGCAGCTGAGAGTCAATCTCAAGACATATTCTGAGCACTAACACATAGGCCTGTCATGATAACAAATTTTGCTGGGCGATTAATTATCTCAGAAATTATTATGATAAATGATATATTGTTTGACATTTCACAATAATTAGTAATTATTGTCAAATTTAAGAAGAAATTTTGGTTAATTTATTTTGAGTGTAATACTTTTTTGACCACTGGATGGCAGTATAAGACAGTTTGAACCGAAGGATGGCTAGTGAGGGAGCAAGCAGCGTGTCTCTTTAAGAAAAATGGGAGGGAGACCCCTTGACTGGCATGGGCTGTCTCTCGCTCTTTTTTTCAGGTTCTCAAA